>CAVNYN010287508.1:0-25542 GCA_963692815.1 Nyctanthes arbor-tristis | reverse complement strand
TCCTTGAAAAAATAAGTAGAGTAAGAAAGTAAGATATAAAATACTAATCGAAGTGTAAAAGACATTGTACATGGTAAAATTTGAAATTAGTTAATAATTAGAACTCAATTAAGGAAGAACTGAAAAAACCGTTCAGAGTTTCAAACCAATCACAATTGTCCTACAAAGTGGAAAACCGTTCAGGTCCAATGGGCCAGCCCACCGTGTATTTTTTTATTGAAAGAAGCCCACCGTGTTATACTTAATAAAAATTGACAAATATAGCCTCACGGTATTGGGACGACACTTGACTTACAGGCACGCCCAGATAAGTCGTCTCTATAAGTCAAAACCTATAGGCGCGACATTTTGCTTATAGAGACGACGCAAAACAGTCTCGTTAGGCCCATTCACCTTTAGAGTCGACAGAAAATGTCGTTGCAATAGATAATACTTGCTGCAGCGACTTTTGGGTCGCCCCAATTCAGGTCGCTTCTATTTTACCAATTTCTTGTAGTGATTTATCTCCTTTCATTTTACTTTCACCGATTGTATTCCTGCCATTGTCCCTTATGTCACCATAACATCCTTCAACTCTTCCTCTCTAGTCGTCCCTTCATGTTTGGCCCTTTTAATCGTGTCTCTCTTGCTACCTCCTCTCCTTTCAACATTCTCGTCCTGCACTTGCCTCTCTTCCATACTAGTGTTCGCTGCCTTGATTAACAATCTATTATGTTGAACATTACTACTACTATCTTCTACGTCACCACGACCTTCTTTCCCTACGTCCCCACCTAGTACACATCGCTCTCTAACCTCCACACTTCGCAAGGTGATACTTTTCTCCCTAGATACTCTATCATTGTTGAAAAGCCCTCACGACTAACCCCCCATTCTGCGTCTCCCAACTCCATGAACGAACCTTATGAATTCTCCAAACTTGAATATTTCATTCCTATTCTCCATTTTGCCCTCAAGGAGACATTCGTTGAATTTGTGCCCAATCACACCGCATCTATAGCAAAAATCTAGCAGTCTCTCATATTGCATAAAAAAATGAACTCCTCCTTAAGTGCGCTAATAACAATGAGTCCATGTTTGAGAAGAGCCCTAGTATCTACTTGAACCCTTATATTCGAGATGACTCCTCCACAGTCCACCTCCTCAGCAACCCATATATGTTGCCCAACAATTCGTAATGCATTCTCTATGTCACAGATTAACGGTATGTTGATGAGATACACCCCGAGTGAGACAATATGAAGCTCCATGTTCATGATGTTCCCCGCTCCCTTTGGCTTCTTCAGCGATAGTAGTTGATTATTGAAGTTCCATGGACCCCTTGACTAGCACTCTTCTCTGATCCTCCAGGGTATCAAAATGAAACATATAGATGTTGTGGCTGCCCTTCTGTTCAACCATGAATCCTCTGTTCGTTTGCGAAACATTACACAACACCCATTCCAGCACTTCCTTGTTAGTTTTTTTTTCGTTCCCAAAATCCTTCTGACCAAGTAGAACTCAATGTTTAACCTACCCTCCACGCTATCTTCTTCATCCAATATGACACGAGGCGTATCTTTGTCGTCAAGTTTCAGTTATCCGCATAATTGAAGAAGCTCCTCAGGATCCGCTCCTTCTTGGATAATACTAGTTGAAAAGAAAGTTAAAGGAGCAAAGAACGTCATCAATTAAAGAAATGGCTAGGTAAAACCAGCCGAGAAGACCCATAGATGGTAAGAAAACCCTAATTCACAACCCTAGAAAGAACCATGGATAAGGGAGGTTCTAATGGAATAATCTAATTTATTTGTTTACCATTTTTTAATTATAACTTTTGTTTATCATTTTATTCTTGCTATATAATTCTCATAAAACAACCTAATGTATAAGCTAATAAAAATTAATGGTAAATTCGAACTAAATGGAAGTCATCCATACTTTGTCTAACTATAATTATTATTATAACCTAATAAAAATATTTATTATCAATTACATTTTAAAATTTATTATTAATGTATATTCCCGGGATCTAATTTCATTTTAATTTTTTCTTCATCACATTTTATTCTTCCAATATTTTATTAAATATATATTTAGATAAAATTAAAAAAGAAGAATTCTCAAAACAACGCGCAATGCACGTTGGTTATATCTAGTATATTAAAAGGCTAAATGTATAAGAAACTTTTGATTAGCTTTTACACCCCTCTATAATATAATTAAAAGTTTAGAATAATCTTAACTATTTATTACCTTTCTTATCCATCTATAAACCTAAGTAAAACTTTCAAGTAACTAACTGAACAAATTAAAAAAAAATGAGTCATGCAAAAAAATCAATTATAGCTTAAAAAATTATTAATCTCGACTTTATTTATTTTATAAAAGAATCAATTAAGAATAAAGGATTTTAACACGGTTCTTAGTTATAAAATATTGTAAATTAATTAGTTTCTTAAATATTTTCACGAATTGTCCTTTAAAGGTTGTACTATCAATGTTTTCTATCACCATACCATATGTGTTGAATTCTTGACACCTTTCTTATGCAAAAATTATATTGAATTTCGATATAATAAACTAAATTAATTAAACAACACAAAGTAGCAACATGTTATAAGCTAATAGTATGAGTTGAATCCTATACAGGGTGTGCTGCTACACAATAAGACAAAACTACTATACTCCCATAGTTTTGCGTGGATCATAATTTTATTGTATCTTTTTATTTTCTTATAATTTCATTCCATATTAATTGATCTATTAATGAATCTTTTAAGAGGAAATACCCTCATTAATTAATCATTTACAATACTTCTTAACCCTTAAAACACTTATTATTCAATTAAAATCTAATATAAACTTAATAAATGGTAGCTATATGAAAAACATACAATTATTACACATTTATAATTTATATCTATATATTAATTAATCCACTTAAGTTTCGATACCTTTTGTACCTCGATTTTCCCCATTTTTTATTTGGTATATTTTGCAATAACTGTTCCTTTTCTTTTTAACAAACATTTTTGTGAAAAAACTCAAAGAAGAGTTGAACATGTGACCATTATGTTTGATAACTAAACCTTAACCATTTTGTCTATTTGTTTTGTATGTTAATCTTTTTCGCTAATAAATTAAAATACCAAATCAGAAATGTCAATTCTAAAACAAACTCTAATACATCATAATTCGTTAATTCACTATCTCTACCGTGTGTATTGGCGAGTTTAATGCTATTTGAATTTTTTAGTGCATTTTACATTTTTTTTTTGAATTTGTTAGTTTTATTAGGATTTTTTAAAATGAGGTGGGTAACATGTATTTTTTCCATTATTGTTTGTATGTACGAAGGATTACATGTAAGAATGTATATTGTCTTTTAAACAATCTTGAATTCTATACTTACTACGTCCATTGATCTTATTGATTCAATTAATATATACTTGTGTTTTTATATTTTCTACGGGGGTGTAAATATTACAGATTTAAATTTAACTATCTAATAATATATTTTAGTAAGTTTTTTACCTGTGTAATGCACGGGTGGTGCTAATATGATTATTATATAGCGTTAATAAATAATTAATAAAAAGAATGAAAATAGAGAAAATACAATTTAAACCGAATCAATCATTTAGTTATAGCTTTAGGGAAAAATTAATTTATCTTGATCTTTCTTTTAAAACCAAAATATTACAAAATTATTAGAACATTTTCAACTACATTTCATGCATTTTTACTTCTTTATTGCGAAATGAATAGCTAAAAAAATTTTTAATCATCAAGATTTAGCATGTTTTGTTCTTTTTTTTTTTCAAAAATTAAATTTTTGTAATATGGGATCAAATTCTTTTGTCCTTTACCTTCCCCCACACACCCCCACCCAAAAAAAAAAAGAAAAACAATTATCTTTTAACACTTTACTATTTCGATTATGTTGACATTATGCAAAGTATGTGTTCTCTACTAGTGACCTTAAATTAATAGATCAACAATGTTGCAATAGAATAACACGAAAAAGGGCAAGAACGCATGGACGTGAACTATAATATTTTCTCATTGCTAAATTTTTATTTGTACACTTTTTCTTTCTCATTTTTTTATTATTTTATTTTATTTTTTGATTTTACTATATTGTATGCATAAACAAATTTATCAGTAATGCTTTTAACGAATTCAATATTTGATCACCTTTTAGTATTTTTAATCAATTACAATTTTTTCAATAAGAAAGATTTTTCATTTAAACATCCTTCTTTATGCATAATTAATTAGGCCTATAACTTCTAAGTGCAAACTCTTTCGATCTTCATATAAAAAATATATTTTCTCTTAACTTTCTAAAACTACACACACATTAAAATAGATTTACCAATAATGCACGGAAAAAAGTCCAGTACTCTATGGAGTACTGAGTTCGGTATTCTTGACCAATCGGGGATCTGCATGTGGATTCCATAATGCACTTGTTATTTACTATATTTCCTTAAAAGATCAACCTTATTAAAATAAGTATTTTGAATAGGGATGGCAATTTACCTCGACCCGTTCGCTAACCCGCGGTGCCCTGAACCGAATGGGGCAAAAAAATGCCGCCCCGCCAACCCGGGACTGATCGGCCGCCCCGCCACGGGTCGCGGGACGGGGGGATCGGGGCGACCGATCCATTTAGTGTTTTTTTAAAAAAAAAAGAAAAAAAGCAATTATAAAAGCCCAAATTGTATTAAAAAAATTTTTGAGGGTGGTCGTTAATTTCCAGTAGCTTAGAAACCCAAAATTCACCACCAAACTCCAAAAAATAAATAAATAAATAAAAAATAAATGAGGCAGTTTGCTGTCCCGACCCGAACCGAACTGTCCCGACCAGAAATAGTCGGGGCAACAGGGCAGGGGTGGGGCGGAGCCGAACCGCCCCGAATCCGCCTCGTTGCCATTACTAATTTTGAACCGTTAGCTTAAAGCTATTGCGGTTTTAGAGAAGAAATTAGATGGCCTCCTTCATCAAGCCCATATTTTTGTTGAAGCAGGCTGGATTAATGGAACAATCAAGCAATAGACAAAGTTTATTTTATAAAGCTCTAATTAGAATCTCAAATTTGTAAGAAAGTAGGAACACCTAGCCATTATATTACTATTGTTTATATATATCTCCAAAATTTTAGTCCACTTGGCAACCTATCATAATTCTCCATCAATTACAAGTTAATAACTCTAGTTGGACAAAGAAGGAGACAAAAAAGAGTGACAAAAAGGACATGTGTCTCATACAATTACAATTAATGTAAAATTGATGTGATTGTTGAAAATTAAAATTCCTTTCTGTGTTAGTTTTGTTTAAATTCTTGTATACACTTTTGTTCAAATAGCACAACTCATTATAATTTGTATTATTTTTTAAATTTGTGTAACACACGAAAACAATAGAAATTGACAGATATAATTTATAAAGACACCAATGATCTAGAGACATCCAATGCATTTGACCTCTTCCCCTCTACTAGTTTCATAGATACCATGTGGATGAAAGTAATCGATAGAAATGTACCACATATACTGAAGCTGATTTCTATGTAGCCAAATCAGGATTCCGTGTATGGAGTCCGATTATAGTGGTTGTTTTCTATTAATAGTCAAATTTCGTAACAGAGCTCAATATGTTTTAATAGATAGACATATACACTGAATGTCTCGACACATGATGTCTTTAGATTAAAATTCATCCATGACTTAGGTATGTGAATCAGCTAACGCAAAAGTAGAGGTGTGCAAAAAAATCGGAACCGGTTGAACCGGCCCAAAACCAGACCGAACGGGCTGGTCTTGGTCCGGGTTTTGAGCCAAACTTTTCAGTTATTTTGACCTTAGACCTGTCAGGTCCCGGGTTTTCTTTTGAAAACCTGGAAAACCTGGAAACGCGGTCAAAGACTAGTTGACATTTTTTTTTCTTTTTTAGTATAAATTGAAACCCGATTTTCACTTTTCATAATACTCAAGAGATAAGAATCAAAACCATTTTCTTTACATAGTCACTTGTATAACTCCAATTATGTTCTCTTTTTATAAAACTTTCAATGTGGGACAATTATTTAAATTTAAAATTAAACATAAAGGATCAAGACAATTATTAATTTGCCTCAAAATCCACAAAACTTCCTTTACATAGTCACTTGCACAAATGTCTATCTTATTTATAAGCTCCAATCATATTGTTTTTTTACAAAACTTTCAATATGAGACAATAAAAAAGTTAAAGCAATATCACTAAATTTCTTTTTCAAGTTGGAATTTTTTTGCCAATAAACTTCTTTAAAAATTATCATTAATATATTATTTTTTTAGCAATAGTCAAGAACAATTGTGTTAATATATAATGTTACTAAAATTTGGAACATTGTATGGATTTTATTAAAGAAAATTATTCGGATTTGTAATAAAATATATAAAATTTGGAACATTGTATGCTATTATTATATAAAATATATATATTTATATATATACAAGGGGAGAATTTATGCTTATACATCTTCTCATTTATTTAAGTGGTTTTCTTCTTAGTAAAAAGTGTAAAATTGATTTTCTTGCTTTTATTTTAAGTGGTAAGTGTTATTTATTTTTGATAATTACATCGTTTTTGTAATATTTAATCCCTATAAATGTATAATAAAATATGAATTATCTATCTTTTGCCTTATCAAATTGTATCATAAAATTGTTAAAATTATAAAGTAGATATAATATTTATAATTTTTATATTTATTTTCCAATTTAGGATACATATTTCAAATATTTAATAATTTTTAGATTTCTTAAAAAAAAAAGAGAAATACAAGTAAATCTAGTACTTCTACTTTACGGAAGAATGTTAATACTTTTATTGCACAAAAAGTCCTTCTATTTGTTTGTTTTAGAGCAATTTTAGGCGGACATGAAAATGAGACATTATTAGGTGACATTCTCAGGTAGCACACATTCATTTGGTGATAATTACATAACTACTTTTTCATCATCCAATATAAGTGTGTCACATAAGAATGTCACCTAAGAATGTCCCCTTTTCATGTCCCCCTAGAATCTCTTTGTTTTAAACTTTGTTTATATATATTTTTACGTTAATAAGGCTATAGAAAATTTTTTTCACAAGTCTGGAAAAGCTTGAAAAAACCGAACTTATTACCCGAGCCCGAATTGGGATCGAAACCGTTTGGGCTTGCCATTTTTGGAACTGGTACTGTGACTGAACTGAAGATATTTGGTCCAGTCTTGATCCTTTAAAAATCCCAAGAGTAAAACCCGTTTGCACATCCCTATGCAAAAGCGAGGAGTTTAGTCGGTACCGAGAAAGCGAGGAATCGTAACTAAAAGGAAAAATTAATGAAAGAGGAAATTTTCTTCAACAAACATTTCCTCTCAAGGTGCAATGGGGGCCCCGCTTCATAATTTCAACGGCAAAAAACCCTAAATGGGCGGTCCCTTTTTATTTAGCAGCCGAATTAGTGTATATTTTGGACAGAGCATTATCGAAGTGTGAGTTTGGGCGTGCTGGGTCACCTAACAATATCATAATAATGTCTGTTTTTTGCAATGATATGGGCAGTTGACTTTGTAGTGTTCCATGTTAATCTTGAAGAAATATACATTATAATCTGATGGTAAAAATATAATATCTACTAAATATATGAATATTCATGATGGCAAAGTAATTAAGCGAGCCTCTTGGCCCGGTATGGTCACTTATTCATATCAGCAAAGCATGGAGTCGATGTCAAAGTTATGGTTAGTAGAGTTAGGTTAGCAACTCATCTCTTTAGGGAGTGGAGCCAAGCCGCTTGTTCGCTTGCCTAATTTGACCTCTTGAGCAAACGATTCACCTAAAATGGGAGCTGCTCATATGATTTAAATATAAGAGATTATACATGCCTAGAGAATTATAATGTTTGCATGCTTATATATACTTATGTATGGTAGTATTTGTATGCTTATATATACTCGATGGAACATTGTTGTCGTTATAAGGTGAAATACCCTCTTTGTTCTTAAATTTACTGTCAATGTGATACAACTAAGCTCTTGTGATATCTCATTTCTTTATTTAAATGTGGATATTGTATTTATTATTTAAAAAGAAAAACTAATGTCTTGTTTATAATTAGTTTTTTAATTCATAATCAATTGAATTTGATTGATACAAAACTCTTCTAGTTATTAGTACTTATGACCAAAGTGTTTGGTTAGACCACTGGATTATAATCTGTCACACAGCATCATTTTATTGGTTTCATTCTTTTCAAAAAATTAAAAAGTAAAAGTCAAGTCACAATTGTTTACTTTTTACAAAAAACAACTAATAAAATGACTTCACATAATAGATTATACTCCAACTAAATAATCTACTAGTTGCCAAACACTTAACTGGACAGGCATGCGAGTCTGACAAGTGAATTCTCACCAATAGAGGGAACCGGTACTTAAACTTTTATTGCTTATTTTTAGAGATAGAGTCAGTTATTAATACCAAAAAAATGTTATTCCCTCCATCTTAAAATGATATTCCTTATTTCTTTTTTTATCCGTCCCAAATTATATTCTCATTTTCTAAGTTAAATTTTTAGTTTTCTAATATACCCTCATTTATTATGTATAGTAATCAACAACAAAGAATAATTAAAGTGAAATATTAATAAATCAAAGGATATATTAGGAAATATATTGTTAAATTGTATATTTCTAATAATATTAAATGATGATTTCTTAATCGGAAAAAAGTCTGGTACTCTATGAGTTCTGAAGTCGGTACTCCTGACTAATCAGAGATTTGCATGTGAATTCAAAGGGCCTAATTTGTTATTTAATTTGGGTCATAAATCTCACATGTAAGTCCTTGATTGGTCGGAAATACTGAGTGTTGAGTATTATTAGAGTACTTGACATTTTTCCTAATCTATGTCAAAAACAAAAAGAGAATATCTTTTTGAAACGGCGTATAATAATTAACAATAGATAACTTATTGGTGTTCCCACAGCCACGGTCATAGGATTCTCATTAATTCATCGAAGGTCAATAAATAACAAACTTTGGCCAAAATGTTTATCATTTTTCTTCCTAGTAAAACAAGTTCTTGGAAACAGAAAATATCTGTAATCCATGTTCTTCCATGTTCATGCCACCATTTTTTATTTTAATTTGCATAACTCTCTCTCTCTCTCTCTCTCTCTAAAATAATGTACTTTATTCCTTAAAAAAAAGAAATGGTGGAGAGAAGGGTATTAAGGAATAAGAATTTTCTTTTGTTCTTGCACAAAGTTCCACTAAGGAGAGAAAAAATAAAAGCGACCCGTTGATGCAGACTTCGTTAGCTTTTCCAATGCCTGGGATATATCAATATCTAGTAATGGGAAAGAGTACTCTATCAATATTTTGTCACATTCTTGTGATTAAGATTTTTTTTTTTATTTCATGTTACTATATGGTGAGAGGCACTGTTAATTATATGTTATTATTAATACATGAGTAACCCCATACCACTCGATCATTGAACAATTATCTTGAGGTCCATTATCTATACATTATTCGATTAAAAAGACCACTCACTTTGTTCCATAATTAAATTTTTATTATTATAAGATACCATTATCTATAGTGTATGGTAATTAATAATAAAGAAGATTTAAAGTGAAATATTAAATAATTTCAAGGATATATTAATAAATATATTCTTAAATTGTAAATTTCCAACAACATTAATTAATTAAGCTTTCTTAATTTATGTGAAAAATAGAAGGGGAATATCTTTGTTGAAAGAAGTTTATGAAGAAATTTCTAGTACTAGTAAGTTTGACTAATAGAGAACCCACCTCTGTGTTCAAGTTGGGCTCTAATTTATAATAAATTGCTCCCCTTGAGTCTATATGTTAGTTTTTTAGTCCGTCACAGAGGAATAAGTGTTCCCAAAATACTATAAATTTATTAAAAGTTTAGAGTCTATTTATTTACGGTAATTGACACTTGAAGTCTTTAATAGATTATGTTCCTAACTTTTATTTTTAATGTTGTGGGTCATTAACATTTGAGGAAATCTCTCCTCAAGTTTCCTTGATAATTTCCATCCATTTAAATTGTTAAATTTTCATAAAATAACAATTTTACCCTCGTAAAAGATTGGGAGACCTTAGATGAAATTACTTTTATATCATTATCTCTTTAAATAAATAAATAAAGAAAGAAATAAATAAAAATATGGGAAAATAATAAAAAATTAAAAATCAAACACCACACCACACCCTTATGAAACGTTGGTTATATGAAATTTGACAACATCGACGGTTGTAAGCTCTCGATATCTCTCTATCAACAACGACATAAACAAATTCGGCGACAAAGTAAAGTCAATTGTTATCGATGATTCCTTCATCTCCATCGACCAATTGATAGTGGTGCGAGTAGTGACGGAGTCCCGAAATTGGCGTCGAATAACAAATTCTCCAGTTGGTATTTTTTTCCTTCACTCCCGAAACATTTTCTCGAGGATTGTAGGCTGATTTCGTAATTTAGCTACCGTCGCCCCAAGTCCATCTTGGACGTAAGCCTAACGACGCCTCTAGTATATCACGACGAAGGGTTTGGGGTGGGTGGGGTATTTTCTTTTTAATTTTAAAATTCTTTTCTTATATTTTAAATTTTTAATTTAAAAAAATAAAAAGGAGATAATGGTATAAAGATAATTTCATCTAAGGTCCCAACCTATTATGAGGGTTTGTCATTTTATGAAAATTTAATAGTTTAAATAGATAGAAAGTGTCAATGGGGACTTGAGAAGAGATTTCCTCAAAAGTTGAGGACACATACGCCAAAAATAAAGGTTATGATCGTAATCTACTAAAGGTTAGAAGGTTGGGGACGTCAAGTGTAATTACCCATTTATTTATCAAGTAATCTCCATTTTAAAAGGTGAGTCAGGGATGCGCCTTGAGACCTGGAAAAAATCTTTTAGCTAAAATTTTGGCTTTTTAGAAAATATTGTTGTTTGAAATGTGTGGTGGACAAATAGAGATAGATTAGAGGGAATTGTGAAAAAATGAGAATATGTTACCAGTATGAGTTTGGATTGTTAAATTTTTTTTAATGAAAAAATGAGTCGCAGGGAACTCGTAAATCAACATGCAAATTCAATTTTTTTTTTTCTTTTTACTGACCAAAGTTGAGGTTTTTATGATTTTGATCAAACATGTTAGAACACAGATATCTTGCCAAACATGTTAGAAAGAATCAAGAGTTGAATTTTTCATTTTACTAGTGTTTTATATTATTTGCTATGCTAAAATATTAACGAGATATTATGGAGACTTGGATAGAGTAAAATGGGATATTATTTTGTTAAAAAGGTTTGTGGGTGGGTATAATCTTAAATGGTTATGAAATTTTTTATTCGAACAAATATCAAGCATAATTGTTTATCATGATAGATACGCAATACGTAATAATAGATTATTAACTTATAATATTGAAAAGGTTAACTAATTAAACGTAAATTGTAATAATATAAAACATTAAACGAATACATATGCGGGTGTCTCTTAATAAATTACTAATAAAAAATTAATTTAATGTGTTAAATACAAAATCAAAATTGTATATTTACTGGTTATGCAAATTTGATGGCAGATAAATATTGAACGTTTTATTGTTTATTATTAATTTTTCTATAGTAGGTTTTTTGTGCAACGCACGGGTGGGAGACTAGTATTTTGTAGTTCTCCACTTGTGTGCCCTTAAACTACCATTAAAAAAAATATACATCTTTCAACCAGTACTTGTCGTTGAAAAAAAAAATTATTTCATGGTCAATAAATTATAAAATATGTAATTACCAAATTGAAAGTCTCAACTTAAAATTTAACAGTAGGCGATTTAAATGAGCTAAATCGTTGCAAGTCCCAAAACTAAAAATAAAAGCTTGAGAAGTGTAATTTATAAATACAAGGTATACAAAATTTGTACACACCTTCTATGTATTAGGACTCAACATATCACCGTTCGTTCAATTGTGTCCAAATTGCATTTATATCTTTTTAATTTTCTTCAATGTAGTCCACCATAATTTTTTAAAATTCAAAGTTCAAATTAAAATAAAATAATTAATATTTTTATTTTAAAAAAGTTTATTTAAATCCTAATTATGTTTTTACATTCTAATTTTGTCAATCGAAAAGGACAATTTTTTTATTTATCAATTATATTATTTGAAATTTCTGATTAATTTAATACTAGTTTCTTAAAAAATATATTTATATAGTAGATTTAAGTGTATCTTCATTATTATTTATTTATTTATTTTATAGAATTATATCTTCATTATTAAAGCCAATCCATCTAGTCTAGTGATACAATTTTACGCGAGGTTATTTTTTTGGCAATGTTTTAATACTTCAATAAAAACAATAATTTTAAAGAAGTTATTAATTTTTTTGAGCCCATAGACAAGTATCTTGACTCGAAAATTCAAACTTGAAGTACTCCACCGTCTCACAAGGATAGGCTTATTATAAAATAAATTGTAACGTGCTCAATTGAAAGTGGAGTTCCTAAGAAAAAATATGAATTACCTGGAAAACAAAAAACTTACACCTCTGATAGAAAAATATTTTCTTTGTTTTCAAGAAAAATGTCATTACCTTATCAAAAGGTGGAAAATATTTTTTGTGGAAAAAAATGTTAATCAAATAACACAAAAGTAAGAATTTAAGGAAAACCCCATTTTCCATGGAAAATTTTCCCAATCAGACACGCTCTTATGACAGGTAGTGTGTACAAGGCCACGAGAACAAATTGACCGTTGTATAGCTGACTGACAATTTACTAGCAATTTTGACTTCATGCAGGCGAGTTGCAGCCTGCAATCCAAAATTGGGACATGTTTTTGGGGTTAGCTCACCCTCGAAGGATTGCGACCCTTTTGTCCTGGCTATTGTAACACATTTGTCGCCTAGGGCATAAAGGGTATGATGACTAGACATTGTGCTTACCTTCCCCAGACTAATCACTTGCAGTGTGTTCAGGGTTCCAAAGTGCCAAATGAATCTAAAGATTCATATTTGGTTCGGGAGGGGATTGTGGATGTTTTGAAATGAATGAAAAGACATTCTTGTTTCATTAAAGTGATTTATTAGATAATTGAAAATAGAAGATCTTCAATACTATTCAAAATTTATAAGAACTGTGTTGAGGGGGGCATTGAACAGCTAGAAAAAAGCCCGCGCTAAGTGCAATTAATGTTATTAGAAATTAGAAAAGTGAAGTTTATGTGCATTTTCCTAAGGGTTAATTTCACAAATCGTCCATAACCTTTTATTTAAGAATTGGTTGGCTCTAACATTTTTTACGACCTCCTGGGTCCTCAATCTTTTATAAATTCGCACGATAGGTCCTTTTTTATAGATTATATCGATATTGCTGTTAACTTTTCAATAAAATTACCATTATACCCCTTAACTTTTTAATTTTAAAAACAAAAGATTTAAAATTATTAAAAATAATAAAAATTTATAAAAAAAAAAAAAGAACACCCAAACCAAAAGACTGCGTTGAATTTTTTTATTATTAATATTTATCCCAAATCATGGATTTCCACTAAATAACTTCATTTGACGTGTTGATATCATCTATGGTGGGTATTAGTTTAAAAAGTTGAAGAAAATGAATGAGAGTTGAGAGAAATATATGACAACCATTACTACTACAATTTCGTGTTCTACTTTTATTATGTGCAGCAAGGCCGTATTGTTTGTTTTTTCATTATTTAATATAAACTAGTTAAACCACCAGTACGTTGCACGAGTAAAAAAAAATACTTATTAAAATATATTATTCAATAATTATATAATAAATTTGCAATATTTACACTTCTGTAGAAAATATAAAAATAAACGTATACATTACTTGAAACAATAAAATCAATTGACTCAGTGATCGTGAAATTCCAGATTGTTCAAAAGATAATTTATATTCTTATATTTAATCTCTGGTACATACGCAATAAGTTCAACAACAAATGTACAATATCATCAAATTTAAATTTACCACCTCTATAATTATCAAATGTTCTGGTTGGATACGTCTCCCCGTTACCCTACATGTACCCATTTGAATTGAGTACGGGGCAAGACGGTTTAGGTCGAGTAGGTAAAAAATACCCGTGACCTGTCACGTTTTCAAAAATCCTAAAAAAAAATGTAAAATGCAAAAAATGAAACAATAAAAAAAAATTGAAATAATATTAAAACTCACCAACACGCAAGACGAAGATGGTGAATGAACGAAAAAAATAAAAAATATTCAAATAACATTAAACTCATCGACGCGCAAGATGAAGATGGTTAATGAACGAATTAAGAGGGATTATGGTTTGTTTTCGAATTGGTCTTTCAAAAGAGAAAATGGGCAAAGTGATTAATGTTTGAGTATTAAATTCAATGCCATAGGTTTAAATCCCCTCTAAGTCCTTTGACCAAAGTTTTTGTTTAAAAAAAAATTACCATAAGATTTACCAACTAAAAAAGACGGGAAAATCGCAGTACAAAAAGTACCTAGACTTAGTTCACTTAATATATATATATAGATTATTCTTCTGACATGTTTAACTTTCTTGTATTGTATTAATATTACTTATTTTTATTAATTAATATCACTAAGGAACATTAGAAAACCGGTTATTATTTTCTTATCTATACAAATATCATAAAAATATCTCTGTCACTTTATTATGTTCTTTCATGTTACTTATAATCGATATATGTTTTGGGTGCAATATTACTGCTTTGTTATTTGTAGTTTAATTACATTATATATCACATGCTTTTTTTAATTCATATGCTGCAGCATTCTGGTCAAATTATATTAATGAGAAAGTTGACTAAAAGTTTGTTTATATCTAATGGCCGAGGAAAACCACTTGAGTCAAATAGAGGAGATATTATAATTCTTATTTATTTTTTTACAAAATTTCTATAGAGACATGAAAATAGAACATTATTAAGTGACATTCTTACATGACACAAATTCATTAGATGAGGAAAAAGTAATCATATAATTATCACCCAATAAATTTGTGCCATGTAAGAATTTCACTTAATAATGTCACTTTTTCATGTCTCCTTATAATTGCTCATTTTTTTATTATAATTGTCCAATCTATGTGTTTATTTAACTTCGTATAGATAGTTTGTTTACTAATATATATGATCTGATGTACTCTATTTTTTTTTTAATTCTTGTACTATTCTCTTATATTTGAAAAGAATTATTACCGATATAAGTTATATATGCTAATAGTATTCAAGATGTAACAAGGTTTGTCGTCTGATTCGAATGAGAGGTCACGTGACAGAGCATCTGAATATTTTGCAAATGCCATTTCATCGAACACTCTGTTTAAGCGTCCTGTCCGTTGGCCGTGGAAGACCACTTGATGAACACAAACATTCTTAATTTCTTTATATTATTTTACATTTAACTTTTGTAAGACTTAGTTCTTGGTGCAAGAAATACAATTTTGTATTAATTATCTTATTTATAGTTATTTGTTAAGAAATAAGTTGTCTAATATAATCTTTATCATTTTTTATATTTTTACATATGTTTAAAATTTGTTTATTATATTTAAAATTCGTCTCCAACCTTTCAATTTCACCATTAACACCTATCAATATGATTATTCTACCCTTAATTCTTTATTTCTACTATAGGTTCCAACCTTTCATTTTTTATACAATTTTGCCTCCATCAATTTTTGGGCATATAAGACTCTTAACATTTTATTTATTGTCGCGTTACGTATCTAATAATCAGTGTTTTAAAAAGCATGAAACTTGGAAAAGCGTCGACCTCAAACTTCAAGCAGTGCTTAAGTGTTACAAAGCGTTTTTCATTTTTTCTTTTTTTTTTTATTTTAACAAATCTAAAATTATTAAATATTTAAAATATGTATCCTAAATTAGAAAATAAATGTAAAATCATAAATATTATATCTACTTTATAATTTTAACACTTTTATAATACAAGTTTGATATTTTCAAAAGGCAAAAGATGGACAATTTCTACTTTATTATATATTTATAGGGATTAAGTATTATAAAAATAATGTAATTGTCAAAAATAAATAACACTTACCACTTAAAATAAAAGCAAGAAAACCCATTTCACATATAACTTAAATAGAGTTAATAAACATATTATAAATCTGAATAATTTTCTTTAAAAAATCTTTATTGTGTTATAAATTCTAGTAATATTATATATTAAAATAATTGTTCTTGACTATTGTTAAAAAAGTAATATAATAATGATGATTTTTAAAGAAGTTTATTGGCAAAAAAATTTCAACTTAAAAAAGAAATTTAGTAGCATTATTTTAACTTTTTGATTGTCCCACATGGAAAGTTTTGTAAAAAGACAACATGATTGGGGCTTATAAATAAGATGAGCCTTTATGCAAGTGACTATGTAAAGGAAATTTTTAACAATTGTCTTGGTCCTTTATGTTTAGTTTTAAGTTTAAATAATTATCACACATTGGAAGTTTTGTAAACAAACAACATGATTGTGTCTTATAAATAAGATAAGCCTTTGTGCAAGTGCATATGTAAAGAAAATTTTGTGGACTTTGAGGTAAATTAATAATTGTCTTGATCCTTTATATTTAGCTTTAAAATTTAAATAAATACCTTAACCATATCTTTAAAGTAACAAAAAAGAAAAAGAAAAAAAAAAAGCGCCCCTAGGCAGAAAAAAGCGCGCCTAAGCGGTCAACAAAAAATTGTTGACCACTTTTTTCCCCGCTTATAGCCTAAACGAGGCGTGGAGGCTCCACTTCGGGCCTAGGTGGTGCCTAGGCCCGCTTTTTAGAATAGAGCTAATAATACGTTTCATCCTCAGCCTTTTAATTAATGATGTTAATTCCTATTAAAATTATCATTATACCCTTAATTATTTAAATAAAAAAATAAAGAATAGTATAAAATAAGAACTCTACTCATCCTAACTTGTATTCATAATAAAAAAACTCTTTCGACAGCGGCCTAATTCTAGTAAAAAAAAAAATTCAATTCATCACATATCACGTAGTGGATTTAAATTATGGTTTATCCAAAAAAAAAAGCCATTTTTAATTTATGAAAATAAAACCGAATCATAATGCGCTAATTCTAATTTTTTATGAATCCCCAATTGGTGGATCTTATCAGATTGAGACGTATAACAAATTAGGAGCAAATTACGGTGAAAATTACAAAGGGAGACAAGAAATTAAATTACAATTAAAGTATTAGAGTTATTTTTATTTTTTATAAATCAAAAATTTATTTTTTTGGCAGATCCACCCAATCAGCATCCGTCACGTGATTTGCAGTGGATCAAGAAATTAGATTCGATTCATCATGCTAATACTTAGATAGAAAACTTTATTTGATGCGGATTTGATATCTATTGAGATGGTTATAGATCGATTTTTTAATCATTATTTCCAGCCGTTGTCATTGAGTTGTGTTGGATTGAGTTATAGCGAGTGGACTTTTTATTTTATGTTATTCTTTATTTTTTATTTAAATCTATTAATATATATATCAAGAGTTGCGGTGCCTATAGCCACCGCAATTTTCCTGCCTTTTTACGCGGTGTCTGTAGCTACGACACTCTTGCAGTGACTAAAGCTTACCTTAACTTTCTAGATTTACCTTTTCCCCTTTAATATCTATCTTTCCATTAATTTTATCTTTCATCAACGGTTATCATGAGCTTCTATTTCGAGCCCCTCTTGAAAATCTTTTTCCAAACTGAATTCCTTCAATCCCGTTGCTGAAATCTCGCTGCGTGGTTGATTCAATATCTTTCAATTCATGCTTCTTGCTAGATGATTGATATCTTCCAATCTGTATCTTTCCATTTTTATTTGTGATTTGTGTCATTCAATGATACGACACTAGTAACTCTTCTATTTTTCCACGATCGATTTTCCATATTTAAGTTACCATAATTTTTCCTTATCCAGAGAATAAAAGACAAGATCTGCAATGGTATATTCCAGTATTCAGCACTTCGAATTTGTCCTCTTTCAACACTTCAAAATGCCGGATTTTGTTTCATAAAGTATCCATGTCGCCGTCAATTGAGTTACCCAATCGAAGGCCTCTATCTTGTGAGATGCTTAGGTGAAATTTCCCATCAATTCGCGTCGATGAACAGTATGATATGGGCATGAAATCTCCCATCAATTCCAGTCTTATGAAATTTTGGGTACGTAACCAGTGATCATTTTTCAAAGGCTTTGCCACAATGAATTAATTATGGCCGGTGAATTCTCAGTTTTTGTAATGAGACCCTTGATTGAAGGCATTGCCACAATGAATTTTTTTAATTTATTGTCTTATTGCCCATAATTTTAGTGGTTTAGAAGTTTTGTTTATGAATTTTTCATTTTTCTATTGCTTCTTGAATACAGCATGCCACCCATCACCACAGCCACATGCCACCACTCTCATCAACGCCTTCCCTGTCTCCATTCATACAGCATAATGGTATTACCATAAAGTATGCTTTTGATGCTGTTATATTGTTTTGATGGGAGCTAAATATTACAAAATGTCTTCCTTCACATGTTGATTTCCTTCTACTAAACTTAAAAATTTAAAATTTTTTTATAAAGCTTAAGATATGAACATAAATATGAATTTATCTTATTGTGTGACTTTTGAAACATCAGTATAGGTAATCAACTATTTGAATGACAACATAGAGGTATGCCGACTCTAAAATTTCTAAGTCTTTTGCTTGCACATGATTATATCTTGGTATTATTTCATAAGCTTAGTTGTTTCTCTATCAAGCCTTTGCTCTGACTTATACAACTTAGGCCGAGTCATGACATTTCAATATCTCGTGTGAGATTCAAACTGTTGTGGTACTAATTTATTTTCATCTTTAGATCTAAGTGATTATTTAATTTTCTGTACGTTGTTTAATTTTCTACATTTAGTGGTACTACAATGTTTCCACTTACTTTTTTTTCCCAGATTGGTCCACATTCAATGACATGGCATGCTGAAGCGGTGGCAATGGTTTAATTTTAGCATTAAACTTCTTAAATAGAGATCTGCATTTATAAATCTCTATGGGAAAAACTTCTGGGTAGGTACGAGCAGCCATGTTCTCATTTTGTTGGTTTAAGAAGATATGAGATAGCAAATTAGTCTCGGCTGTGGAGATATCAAATAAAATTGCCATCTGATCTGAGTAAGAATTAGTGTTATTGCTGTTTTAGATGATATGCAATAAGGATATAAGAACTGATATTTCTCTTGTGCTTATAACTCGCATTTCTAATTTTAGTGTCTTGATGCAAGAAAAGTTCATTGGTCTTGAGTGAACTAATTTTATGGGTTTTAGTGTGAGCAAAATTTGTTGGATTTGATAGAAATCCATATAAGCTTGTGTTGCATCATATATTTCATATATTTTATCCAACTTGCTTTACGTTTGCGTTCTTTGTCCCAATATGTTTTCCACAAGCAACTTGTGCCATGCAAGTAAAATATCATCTGTGTGTTAAATTGTACCCTATATAAAAAGAGTAAACATGCTGAAAAAGGGTTGACAACTTTAGATGTATATGCACAATAAATAATTATACAGGATTTTTTTCGATACATCAACTATGTCTAATTATAACTATTCTAGGTTTTATCTATTTTTTTCATTCTTGGTCTCTTGATATTGGGTTTTGCATTTTGGCCTTATTGCTTCATGGTGTATGGCTCTGTTTCAATATTGGGTTCATTGCTTCATTGTATTTTCTGGGTAATGGCAGTGTGATTATTATAATCTTGGACTATTAGGTTCTCTAAATTAGTTGAGGTTCCTATATGTTAAGTTAATACATTACCATTATCTTGGATTTTGGTTTTAATTGGTATTTTCTGGATAATGGCTATGTAATTACTATAGTCTTGGACTGTAAGGTTCTCCAAATTAGTTGAGGTTTCTGTATGTTAAGTTAATTGAATTCAATTTCTTACCTTGGGACTTGATTGTTTTCCTTAAACAATTTGTTTTCCTAAATTTGTTGCCTTTTTCCCCCTCTTTTTTTCTAATTATCTACCTTGGGTGAATTTGAGAGTTTTGGCTGTTGGGATTCATTTTTTTCTTATTTGCATTTGGGTTTTGGTCACAGGGCATGGAATGCATGTAGGAAGCTTTGAGAAGCTGTTTTGGGCTTGCAACTATGTGGAAAAGCACACCTGAACCTGGTTTTGTCAATGACTTCTTCGTTGTTAATGGCGGGAGCCAGGAGAAGGTGAAAACATGAAAATAGTTCTAACCTAACAACAAAAGGTGACGGGAAAATGATATGGGCATTCACTGTTGACATATGGTATCTTTTAGGTTTGAAAAAATCATTGGATTTGCCATTGGTTGGGTGTAAGATGGTTTTGGGTGAAGATATATTTAGTGATTTGCTATTTTGCGTGTTAGATAATATTATTTGCATGATTATTTTCTCTCTCTTTTGTTTTACTATTTGTATTTTTCATCCAATTATTATATCTTTGTAATTCAGTCTAAGATTAGTTAGAAAATTAGTTGTGTTTTGTTATCGCCATTTTAATAATAATTTTTTAAACGGATTTAGTGTGTTTTTGTATCATTCATTTTTTACATTTCTAACAAATGAACAGATATTGTCCATCTATCTTAAACTTCATAATGGTTATTTTTCAACATTTTTCTATCCGTGCATCGCAAGGGTGCTATACTAGTAATTAATAGTACTAGGATAATTTTAATCAATACTAACAGTAAAAATTAAAATGTTAGATATGGAAAGTGTTAATGAGAATATAACATGACAAAAAATGAAAGATTGAGACTCTTATGCTCCCGAAAAATGATGGGGCCAAAATTTATAAAAATTGAAAGGTTGATGACCTATAATGGAAGAATTAAGGGTATAATAGTAATTTTGATAGGGGTTAATCGCATAGGGACTTAGAAGGCCCCAAAAAAATAATAGGGACAAAATTGATATCAAGTTTAAAGGTTGAGAACCTAAAGTGAAAATTACCCCTTTTTAAAATTAGCTCTTATAGTTGTATCTTTTATTCTACAGTTTTTTGTGATGCAGGTGGCTTAGATAAGAGCTTATTCAGCGATGAAGAAAATGATGATTCTGACAATGAGGATATTGCATGTGCAGACTAATTTAAAGTAAGGATGACAATTTAAACTGATTCAACTAAGAACCCGAAGGGCCCCGATCCGAACAGGGCAAATTTTTTTCGCCCTGCGAATTGGTAGGTCGGGGCGAGGCGGGACGGGTCAACTTGGGGTAAATCGGGTCGCGGGGTAGGGCGGGGAGAGGCGGATCAGGGTCAACCCAAAATGCCCCGTCCCGTTTATATTAAAAAAATTTAAAATAAATATAAATTTTGGAACAAATAGAAAAAAATATATTAAAAAAATCTAAATGGGTCAGTAACGGGTCAAAACCCTAACCTGATCCGCCCTGAATTTTGAAGGGTCGTCGGGCTGGGCGGGGTAAGAAGAAAGTTCCGCGGGTCGGAACCGCCCCGAATCCGACCTGCTGTCATCCCTAATCTAAAGATGTTGAGTTTATTAGTTGGGAGAATTAAATTTAATATGACTGGTATTATCATTTGACATTTGTTTAATCTTTCTTACTTGGATCATACCGAAGTGGTCTAATGATATCCTAATTAGTTTCCTAAAATCTCTTGTAAGGACTCAATTCCCTTTCCCTATAATCTCATTATATAATATTAAAAAAAATTCACTTCACATATGGGGGATTTATTTGTACTCATGAAAGTCTAACAACATATGCATGTCTCATTTGGTTTGGAGGAGTTGAGATTTAATTTTGAGTAATGCTGTTTAGCACCACTGACACTTGATCCTTTATCAATGTAACATTAAATGATAAGTTAAATTAAGTGGGTCATTTATTCATTTATTTAATTTCACTTATCATTTAATATCACATTGGTTGTCACTTAGACTGGTGCTAAGCATCACTCGTACTATATAGCATTGTTTTTTAATTTTTGGATCTTTGCCTGCTTTACTTATCCCATATTAAAACCTTTTTTTTAAAGGAATATTAAAACCATTTTTTAAGTTACTTTTAAAATCATTTTTTCTAAAAAGTTAAGTTGCTGAATGAGACTATTTTTATGTTGTTTATTATATATTTTCGACATAAATCTGTCACATGTAAGACTTATCGAAAATCAATCATAGTCATAAAAGTAGTTGGTCTTGCTTTTCTTGCTTATGTTGTGGTTGTTCATCATCTTTATGACACGATACTTGTGCAAATGCTCACTCTAATTGGTGAAAACATTTATCGTTATGACACTATATATATGATGTGTCATAACATCAGCGGTTGATGTGATATGAGAATGTGTGGTGATGTGTTAATTTTATACTACATCACTATGTAATACCGTTACGATACTAAATGTTTGGTACTTAACATTCTTACGATAACTTGTATTCATAAGTTTGCCATCTTAAAAATAAATTCAATTAGATGTTTCTTCTTTTGTTTTTTTATTTATTTATTTTACAAAATAAACCAAAATGAAAATATACTTTACCCTTAATTTTTTAAAATTGATCTAACACCAAATGTATGGCACTATATAGTATCAAACGGCCATGTCGTATGCATCGAAACAAGCTATATGATTGTGATTTCCCATGTGATGTGTCTCGATGAATGCTACATGGATATATGGTACGAATGGTGCTAATCGAAACTACTTAATTTTGGATTCAACCCCGGCTATTGCAATCTCATTCCATTTTCATTATTTAATTTTTTTAAATTTTTCATTGTTATAAAGTGACGAATTTAGAAAAATTTTTTGACACAGATTATAACAAAATAAAATTTCAATTCGACTCATAGCATTTGTAAGAAGAAAATTTCTACATAAAATTTTGGAAAAAAAATTTCAGGTTGAATATAGTGTGTAAAGGCATGCTTCTACGTCCATCCTTTTTTTTAAGTACAATTACAATCCGCATCATAACAGTAAAACTGTATATGGATATATATCCTTCTGAAACACATTGTACAGAAATCAACAATACAAGCTCCTATACAGAGGACTAGAAGAAATCAATAATACAAAATCCTATTCAGGAGACTACAAACTGCATATAAAATATAGACAAACTCCCACATGGGGGAATCGAACCTGGGACCCTTACGTCCCAGGGTCTCAAATTATATTTTAACATTAGCCTCATTAAACAGCAATATTTCAATTATTTTATTGTTAAATAATAGTTATTATATTTTACTTGATATGAAATGCTATTAAGTGAGCCCAATATCAAAACGGATGCTCGCGGGTACTCGACCATATTAAGATGGAGAATATATTTTGTTGACATCAAGTTTAGCCTTTAACTCAACAAACAAGATTTGTTTACACGGGAAATTCGTATTTGAATCGTTGTGAGCAATAAATGTTAAAACTCAGAGAATGTTTACAATAAATGGAAGAGATAAATGCACCAAAGATAAGAAGAATGAAATTTGGGTGTCGAACCCTTTCTCAGTTTCGTTTGCCTCTATTTATAGCGTACACTTGTCATTTGTATGGGGGCAATGATTGTATGTATTCAATACCAGGCCTACAGGAATGACGCAAGGGTGAAGTCGACTGAGATTAAACCTTCACTTTTTGACTAATAGCTGTCTAAACTATGCTTGGGATAGGTAACCACGGCTTTGTATTTAATGCTGGAGTCCTATCAGCCGCAAGTGATAAGGTTTCCCATGTGGGTTCCCAAGCTGCTGACTAGCTGGCATTCTAGCTAGGCCGCGGCTCCAGGTCGAGGCGTTATGAGCTCGTCAGAGTAGCACGCGGATGACCTGAACCGCGGGAATGCAGGAGTAGAGATCCATTCTTCAAGTCGCTAAATTATGTCTCGAGATCTTCTGGCCGTTAGGTCGTCAGGTCGTCGGATTAAGTGAGGCACACGGAGCCCACTTCTAAAATCTTGTGACCGTTGACCTCTATTGACCATTGACTTTCACTGACTCAGCAACCTGGTGGTTACAAAATGCCCTCTTAAAGTCGTTGTTTCTGGTCCTCAGGGTTAGGGCCTTGAAAGCTTGCTTGTAGTTTTATTCGGACTTTTGCCGCTTGAAATCAGACTCTTTGAATTCCAAAATGGTTGGCCTGGCCCATTCTACCATGTGTCAACTGTCTAATGGAGTGGCGTGTTCTAGGGACTTAAAGGCAGTAATCATTAATTTGATTGATGCCTATTTGTTTCCTAATATCACACGAAGCCGCCATATATTTCCCTCCAACCCCTATTTATACTATTCTCTCCTCATCCATTTTTTCCCTTCGCCTTCGTTCGTTCTGCAATCAGTTTCACAGAGACTTAGTTTGACAAGTTCTTCCAGATTTCCTTTCAGATTTGAACTTCTTTCGGTGTTTCCCAAGGCTCCACGACAACCTAAACACAAAGGTAACTGTCTTTTCTCTCTGTTTTCTAAGAGAATTTTTTTTGTGGATTCCGTCAAAACCCTTGATTAGTCTTTGGTATTTGTGGGGGTTTTACAAAATGGAGAATAGAGAGAGTTTTCCTTTGGGGAATGGTGGAGAGGAAGAAGTGAGAGTGAACATAGAGTTGTCCTCGGATGAGGAGACAGAGGGGCTGGCGCTGGAACTGGTGCCAGAGGTCAAATTCGAATGGACTGATGATGAGAGTAAGGAGAAAGATGATGAGAATGAGGTAATCTCTAGCCGGAGGCCCCCTGGTGGCGGTAATTTGTGATAAGGACCGGTCGTGGGTGTGTAAACATATCCCCTCGAAGATGAAGGAGAATGATCTACACGCGCTGAGACAGGACTATCGCGTGCCTGATCGCATAGCCCTCTAGGTCCCATTTGAAAGAGAGCGAGCTCACTGTCCCCAAGGGGTTACGTGGCAGTGAGCACGAGGATGTTTGAGGCTGGGTTTCGTGTACCACTTTCGCGACCTGTTACTACGTTGCTAAGGTCTTGGGAAATTGCCTCCTCTCAAATTACTCTTGCGAGTTGGAGGACCATCATTGGGGTTCTCACCCTCTAACAGCGCAAAGGTTGGGGATACCCGAGCCCAGAAAACTTTAACTCATACTACGTGTTGAAGGCCTCGATGTCCGGGAAAGGATGGTTTCACATAGCCTCATGACCTAAGGCAGGAACCCAAAACCTTTGGGGGAACTTGGTGAGATGAGAGTCAGAATCTTGTCCCAGCTATAAAGAGAGTTAGTTCTGGGTAGGGGATGAGTAGAGGAGCCCACCAATTATTGGTGACGAAGACACGAGCATCCCCACAAGCTACATGCAACCCAGTAAGTGATATTTCAATGAAAGTTTTTTCTCGAGCTAGTGGACTAACAGTTAATTGTGTTTCCTTTCCTGGTACGTGTTGATCAAGAGAGAGGTCAGCCTTTGACTTCGCCACCGTCATAG
>CAVNYN010287507.1:0-34560 GCA_963692815.1 Nyctanthes arbor-tristis | reverse complement strand
GTGAATGAGCCTTCTTCTTCGACCACCAATCGGACTTCTGTGGCCGATGGAGCATAGTAGGGTGCGTTGAAGGAATCAATCTTCTCTTCCTCAACAAGACCCTGAAAATTTACAGCAAATCAATTCTATTTTAAAATAAATTTTGGTCAAACTAATCACATTTACTTATTTTGAGACCTGTATGTAACGCAGAATCTTCACAATTCATTTTCAAAAAAGTCTATTTCTATTTTAAAACAGAAATAGATTGTTAAATGCCGATCTCTATATTTTCCGTCTGATCTCCCTCCTCCCATTGGACGAAGAGTCTCTCTCTGATATAAATTTTTCATCTCCATTTTTATTTTTTACCTTACGGTCGAATTCCAATGCAGAAAGCAATATAAAAGTGTAAAGAACAATTTTAATTACCTCTAAGGCCATACTCATTAGAGCTTGTGCCAGGAGCTCCCACTGCATGCAACTCTCATCAGCGGAGGGATCTGCAGAGACTCTCCCCATGAATGACAACACCATACGCCCACCGGCAACCATTTCTTCCGCCCTCGACTTCAGAAATAACGAAAAATCTCTCTTAAACTGCAATAAATACGTACCAACTACGCTCTGCGGGCTTGTTTTCGAGATGTAGAGCTTGCCTTTGTTTATTGGCTTGAGGGACTTGGGTTCGAGAGTTGGTGGAACCTGTAATTCAATGTATAAGTTGTGTTTAATTTCCTCTTATGTCATCTCATTTTCTAGCAAGAAAACTAACAAAATGGCTGGTGGCTAAAAATAAGAACAAGAATTTAACTGATTTTTATTTTTATTTATTGAATGCCACACAATTAACATGTCACGTTATTATATGATGACAACCATTAATTTTACTTAATAGCAATGCATGCTACAGATGAACAAATATAAAGAGAAAAGGAAGGTATAATTATGCGAGCCCTACTTTTTTTTGTTGGACGTACAAGTCCACTAGCATTTATGAGAATAGGACGAAATATAAGTTTTTATTAGTCAACGTAACAAACTACGATCATACAGCTCAACTAACATATGGCAATACAAAGAAATATGTTTTTATTGGTTCACGTAATAAATATATGGTAACACCCGACTAACATGTGACACTAGATTTTTTTTTTTTTTTTAAATGGACAATAGAATTAATGATGAATGGAGAGAAATACGTCTTTATTGGTTCCCATAACAAATGGTACCTATTATGGTCCAGACCACATGGGGTAAGGTCAATTTTTGTAGAAAAGGAAACACAATACAATAAGAAAAATAGAAAACAACTTGAAGATAGGGACAATGGAAAAAGGGAAGGGTTTGTCTTTTAAAATGTTTCCAACTTTTGATTTTTAAAGTGAGCTACAAGTTTTTTATAATAATACTAATAAATAATTAATAATAAACTTGTTTTTATTACAATTACTTTTTTTTAACGAACTGTAACTAAATTTCAGCACTAATGTAGATTCTCAGATAAGCAACTTTCTCGTGTAGGCAATCGTTGAAGTGGCACATATACACATTAATGAGGTAGAAATCTTAAGGTGTAACCTCAAAATTCGTAATGTATGTTGTACTCAAACCTCAATATCCAAAAGAATAGTTAGGATTTTGATCATCATAGTGTCCGATGGAAGCGATCGTAATTTAATTCCCTTGTGAAATAAGTGCATGTATTTTCTCATATTTTCTTGGTGCTTATAATTCTTTTCACAGCCATGCATGTCATGGAATGGAAACCTATGAATAATTAGGGGCTAGCTATACTTTCTTGTTCATTTATATATAGTACAAAAAAAGACACTTTTAATTATCAACCCTCCAAGCATTTTAAGACATGTTAATTATCAACGTGTGGTCATTCGTCAGACATCTCCTTCCAGTAATATGTGTATCAAACAGACATTCAAGACGTACGATAATGTATACACACAAATTACCTGAGAAAGCCAATGGAGGCTGGAAGAAGAGTGAATAAAATTCATGCTCTTCTTTGGAAAGAGCCTCCCATAGAAAGAGCCAGGCACACCTGATATCAAGCACCCATCGGCCCCGATATTCTTCTCCAATTTTAGCCGCTTGTGGAACTCCGGCAAGGACACGAATATGTTGTTGAAATCATTTCCGGGGAGATCGTTCAACGATATCCTTAACTCCGGCAATGCCCGACTACTGCCCGGTATAGACGTAGTTCTGGCGTAGAGTGCATCTATTATCTCAGATATCACCTCTAAACTGTTTGGTCCAGAGGAACACCCCAAATCTGCAATTCCCATACTGTCCTGGAAATTATTTTCCAGAGACTCAACCACTGCTTCCTCTAGTATGGAAGTGGCAACTGATATTATCTCCCTCTGCATACAAAATTTTCTTAATTTTTAATAATTAAACATAGATAACCAGCCCCAATCAAAACTCAACACTTGTCTTGAACGCCTAATACGTGACCTTCTAAGGTAACGACAGAGCCCTCATAGTCATAAAATACTATAGTGGTTTCTTGAAACGATGATTTCTGGTGTTTTTATAACTAAGTGGGCTATATGTCGTCGTTACTATAGAAAAAAATGGCTATGCCACTGGTGCATGCTAAGGGATAAACCCATGTAAGAAATTCTGAGCACGTAATCTTAATAGAGTATGAAAGTCCATTAAGTTCAAACGGGAAGTTTGATTCTAAGTAAGACACAAAAATGGATACCTGCAAAGTGGAATTCTTTGCATAGCTGGTTTGACCTTCTCCCTTTTTCATATGGAGAACTTGAATGACTTCCATATCTCTATATATCTTTGGAGCTCGAAAACTTTTACAAAAAGAAAGAATTGCATTCTGATTTTTGGGTGTGCTCATTATATATAGAGATAACGTACGTAGAAATCACGAGGATTGAGAGGAGAAATTGTAGGACAAAGATCAAGATGAAGTAAAATGATCATGTGGTGCAAAATGAATCTGAAATATTCTTAAGCTAACGAGAATACACGTCATCATATCATATATATAATTAACTTTCGAGGATGCCAAATGATATTTTTAGTATGTAATACTCAAAAAAAGATTTTTGTTCATTTATTTTATTATTTATGATACAAGAAATCCCACAGCATTTGTTTGTCATTAATAGATTACGTGTCGTCCAATCAAAATACCCAACGAGTTGTTGATCTAAGTTTGGACCATTTATGGAGGGCTTAGAATCCTAGTATTTTTAGATATGCCACCAATGGCGTCACCGATTTTAGACATACCCAACACGTGTCAAATTACCTATATATATGTTTAATATATTTACGGAAAATTTTCTGGCACTCTCACGTTGAGTGTCCATGTGAGTACATAAAATGTATATATGCAAACAAATTTGCTAAAAGCGAGAGATAAGTCAGTACAAGATAAGCATCACTTTGCATAGTATCAAGGAAGAAAAAAGCCTCATTGTGTACAAAGATTTTCTTGATCTTGCTTTAATTCCTTATCCAACATGAGTTCATCCCCCAATTCTGCCTAAACCAAGATCATAAGTAAACCAAGATTAAGGAAGAACTGGGGGGATGAGATCATATTAAGATAATTACGAAATAAACCAAGATTAAGGAAATCTTTGTCTACCCACTAGAATTCATGCTGCATAATTTTGTTACACTTTGGCTCCATCGATCTCATCTTTGAACTAGCTAGTGCTTATCTCGTAACAACTTATCTTCCGTCCTTCCTTTATCGACTTAATTATTCAATATATATGTCAATGTGTCTAGTGAGACATCAAATAATAAGTCGAATGAACTGTAATTAGAATATATGACATTTAAGAGATAACGAGTGGTTTAAATTCTTGAGAACTAGCTAGCTAGAACCTCAATCAATCAAACAACCCTCCAAAATGTGTTCATAAATTAATATTGTGTCCCCCTTCTACCTAACAGGCTACTTTTTGGTCTAGTGTTTACCACCAAAAACTCATGCCACACGTTTAATTTAAGGTTACAAAAGTTCAAACCGGCCAACATGCACCATGTTGAGACTGGAGACACTTCTATTAATGTTTATATCAAAAGGGTAATTATATTATCACTACAATAATTATTCTCCCCACTATATTTTATATCCACCACAAATAACTTATCATTTTAATTAAAACACCACATTAAATTTACACTAATAACCCACCTTTTAAAAGTTTTAAAAAAAAAATGATAATAATATTTATTTACCACAAAAATAATTAGTCTTGATTTTCTCTTCCTCCACCACAATCAATTCAATCTTCCAACATAATCAATCCAATAGAATCAATCAACATTCAACTATTCAAGCATTCATCAGCTCTACCAACCATTCATTGATTCAATTTCTTTTTAAAAAAAAAAAAAACACCTTCATTGATTCAAATTCTTCATAGAGAGATAAAAGTTAGGTGTCATACCAATTCGTGTCTACTCCAATTTGCCAAAATTAAAATCTAATAAAAACATAAGAGAAATCATTACTCATGAATTCTTAAAACTTATGTGTCTATTAAATTAACTAAAAGTCACTTTTTCTCTCTTTTTCCTTGAACGCATGATTAAGAAAATTTTAATTTTAATCAAGATGCTATTTTGAGTTTTACTTAGATGGTTAATTAGGGTGTACAATATTAAAGAATGAGAGATAATAAGATGGAAAAACTTGTCTAAACAATTACTACATGCTGGAGTTTTCCTTTCTTTCTTTCTTTCTATCTTTGTTTTTTTCAAGACTACTTTGTTGTCAGTTATATTGCGCATTGATATATGAATAGCTGTCGACAATTGATAAATGTTTATTGGAGTGCCAAAGGAAATCAAGGAACTTGATGTCCATTTTGCAATGCAATTTGTCCAGAGGGAAGATGAGTGAAAAAATAAAATAAAATAATAGGAGAAAAGGGTGGTGGTAGAGGGAAAAAAATTATATTAATTAATAATATATTAAAGTAAGGTTATTGATGTAAGTTTATCTAAGGTTATTTAAGTAAATAAGAAAAATGTGGTAGTAATATAATTTACCCATATTAAACGACTTACATAATCAGAATTTGACTTTACTATAAGTTGTACGTACAGATACATACATAATGGAAGAAAAAAATTCTTTATTTTCTATAATTTATAAGCTTTTATACATATATACATGTTTTTGTTTAGGGCAATTATATTGCCACTACAATATTTCATTATCACACCACAAATTATACCTTTCCTTAAATGCCATTGACTCAAATCACACTAATAACCTTAATTTAAATATATTATACATTATTTCTTTATTTTCCCACCACATCAAAATCTATCATTTTTCGTCTTTATTTTCCTTTCTAATTACATAATCTCTCTGACAAATTTTTTTTTAACACAAGGCACCGATGCAACTCCTATTACTTTTCCGATGACTATCTTTTAGATTTTCAATTGGGGAGTCGATTCCAGCACAGTCTTCACGTTCATCATGTTAAGTTGATTAGATTTTTTTATTTCATGCTGCAATTATTTTTTAGTGTTCGACGATATGACTGTCGGAAATTGCATAAAGCTGTTATTAATAAGGTGAATGAAGATAAAAGAAATTCACATTTCACCTCCACCCACTGAGCTTTGTGACGACAATTTATCGTTACGGGGAAATGGTGGAGGTGGTTCCGGCAGTGACGTGAGGAGGAATCGTGGATGTGCACTACATTCACTTTTTTTTTTTTGAAGCAATGTGCACCACATTTATTTTAATTTTGTTTTTCTTATATATTATTTTACATTGGGCAGAAATGTGAACAAATTGTGGTGTAGTTACCCATTTTATGTCTAATATGTGGTGAGGTTAAAATGTAGTGTGTCAAAAATAATTTGTAGTGGTAATATAATTACCCTTTTGTTTATTCTTTAATTCATTTTACAGTACAATGGATGATGAATACATAAGACAGATTTCCCCCTAGTGTCAAGGAGATGTAAATTGCCTTACCGATGTGAACGTGAGCCAAAGGTATATGGGAGGTGATAGAATTAAGTCTAGAGTGGTTGAAAATTAGTCACATATACAAGATACGTGAAATAAAATGTAAGTGATTTCATGATTTCTATGTATGACTTATAATTTACCTAGCCGTCCTTAAAAGATGGTCAAGTTTTCCATTGTCGTCCGTCCCAATATATGGTCCAATTTCTTTTTTAAAAGGTAGTTGAAATATTAATTCTCTTGTATGTCCCTATTTAATATGCATAGTTATAAAAAAATAGAATTATTAAAGTGAAATAATTAATAAATGAAAGGAAATAATACGTAAATGATGTTAAAACTTACTTTTTTAATGCTATTAAATGAAACTTTCTTAATCTATGTGAAAAAATAAATAAGACCATCTTTTTTGGGATGGAGGTAGTATTCTGCATTTCTAGGTGGACGGCAAAAAGTTTTGACAGTTGGAAAATCACATGTTCAATAGGTGAATTGGAATTGAAAGACCAATTTGTTGGAGTTGGACACTGCAAATGTATATATCTAGAAACATTAGGGTAATTTTTTTCAAAAAATTAAAACTAATATACCGCTTTTTAGCGGTATAATCTTTAAGATGAAATTAAAGGTGGAAGAATTGGATCAGAGAAGAGAAATGATAGAAGAAACAAACATTAACTTTTGTGTGAGTAGGAAAGAAAACTGTTTTTATAGTCAATTGATTATGTCTTTCCACATACTTCACTAACCAAAAGAGATAAAAATTTCTTCCCTTTTTTTTTAAAGTCTAAAATGACACCCAAAAAAAAAAAGGGGGAGAAATGATAGAAGAAACAAACATTAACTTTTGTGTGAGTAGGAAAGAAAACTGTTTTTATAGTCAATCGATTATGTCTTTCCACATACTTCACTAACCAAAAGAGATAAAAATTTCTTCCCTTTTTTTTTTCAAGTCTAAAATGACACCCAAAAAAAAAAAAGAAAGAGGGAGGAAGAAGTAAAGAGAGAATGGAAAAGAAGAAGAAGAAGCATTCTAAAAGCAATGTTAAATAACTAAGGGTAATTTGCACTCTATGTCTTCAACCTTTCAACTTTATATTATTTTTGTCCCCATTCTTTTTTTGGTCTTACTAGGCCCCCAACATTTTATTTATTATCGTATTATATTTTCATCATCACTGTTCGTCCCCCACTTTTAAATTTTCACCATTAACTCATATCAATATGACTATTATACCCTTAATTCTTTATTTCCACTATAAGTCCCCAACATTTTAATTTTGATATAATTTTGTCTCTATCATTTTTTAAACATAATAGAACCTCCAACATTTCATTAATTGTCGTGTTACATCCCTAATAATACCTCTCTTTCTCAATTTCAATTATTAATGTTAATTCCTATTAAAATTACTATTATACACTTAATTATTCAAATAAAAATAAAAAATAAAGAACAATACAAAACAAGAATGCCACCTATCATAACCGATAGTGATAACAAAAAACTCGATCTAAATCAAACTTGACAGATACTTAATTCGTGTAAAAAAAATGTTTTCAATTCGAGAGTCGGTGTAACAAATCGGATCAAGTTTTTCCATTTATTACATATTGCGTAGCGGATATGAATCAAGGTGAATCCAAAAAAAAAAAATCATTTTCAATTTAAAAAAAATGAAACCGAACCTTAATGCACAAATTCTAAATTTTTGTGGATCCACAATTAGTGGATCAGATCAGATTGAGACGGATAACAAATATGAAGTAAATTAGGGTGAAAATCACAGAAAAAGACAATTAATTAAATTAGAATTAAAGTATTAGGATTATGTTTATTTCTTATAAATCAAATATCAATTTTTTGGGGGCGAATCTACCAAATCCGTATCCGCCACGTGATTTATGGTAGATCACAAAATCGAATCTAATTCGTAGATCGACAACTTTTTTCGACGCAGATTTGATATCCATCGAGACCGTTATAGATCGAGTTTTTTTTATTATCATTATTATCAACTGTTATCATTAGTTTGTGTTGGAGTGAGTTAAAGTATGTGGACTTTTTATTTTATATTGTTTTTTATTTTTTATTTAAATAATTAATGATATAATGATAATTTTAATATATGTTAACAGTAAAAATTAAAATGTTAGGTATGAAAAGTGTTAATGCGGATATAACACGACAAAAAATAAAAGGCTAGGGCTCTTATACGCTTAAAAAATAATGGGGATAAAAATATATATAGTTGAAAGGTTGGGGACTTATAGTGAAAATGAAGAATTAAGAGTTTTTTATATGGGTTAATAGTGAAAATTGAAAGGTTGATGATGAAAAGTGACATTAAGGATATAATACGATAAAAAATGAAAGGTGAGGGACTTAGTAGGCTAAAAAAATAAAGATAAAATTAATACAAAGTTAAAAGATTAAAGGCCTACCGTGAAAATTACCGAATAAATTAATACACGATCCACTGTCAACGAGTTGGATAGCATGTGAACTAGGTTTGTACAAAATAAATAAATAAATGAAGAATGACGAAAACGTTTTTTGGTCATTATAAAATAAACACTTACACGCCACAGATCATTTTGATCAATAATGAAACCATGACAGGACTGTCCATCACATGATGAATATATGTACATAAAGGAGTATGAGTCCCTATTGGTTCGTTTTGGTGTCCCCACGTAAAATATACACCACTCCTTTTTGTGAAGAGAAACATTTCCGTTTGTTTCCATTCGAAGATATGAAAACCCACTTTACATAGTGATACCCTTCGTACACAGTACAAGTGTGCCGGATAGTCGGAGTAGCCCCATGTTCAAAACAGCATTTTACAAGAAATCAAGATATTTTTCTTGCATGTGGTTGAACATTATTATTCTATTGGATTTAACTTCCTCAAAATTTTCTAAAAAGATAAATAATAAGGAGTCTTATTCTGATGTGACATGAATCTAACAAAAGCAGCCTCACATTGTGTGGGGCTGCTTTTGTTAGATTCATGCCAAATAAGCAGTAAGACTCCTTAAAAAGAGTTTTATCTAGTTTTGTAGAAAGACTCTAACTTCCTCCATTAGATTTCTCAAACAACAAACATGTTTTTCTTTCTTTAGAAATGAATGTCTCTACTTTTTTGTGGCTGTTTTTCCAAAAAAAAAAAAAAAGGTTTGAACCTCAAACCCAAGGGCTCTCACCTACTCCGCCCCTAGAGCCTCGGTGGAAGATGTAAATCGCGAGATATGTCTCAGTGGAATAGGGAACGGGCGTTGCTTGTACACTAGTGCCAATAAGGAATTTTCCTTCATGTCTTTGGCAGGATTCGAACCGCCCACACTGCGACTGTCAGTAAAGAAGAGAACAACCTCATGCCCGGTCTTTCCACGAACTGAGCTGTGCCCTGAGTGGCCTTTTGTGGCTATTTTTCTACTCTATATATAGAGGGTTTTTTTTTTCCATTTTTTGGTGGAGTGAGGGGTGAGAGATTATTTTTGCGCAACAAGAAAAAATTATATCTGAAAACTTACACACACACACACACATATATATATATATGCATGGTTAAAAGCAGCTCAAGAAAAATTGAATAATAAACCAAGTTAAATCGGTTCGTTTGATTAGGATATATGTTTTGACATGTTCTTTGTGGACAGATTCTTTACGTGGGAAGATTTTTACCTTTTTTTATTATTTATTATACGAGGGGAGTGAAAATAGGGGGCAGGGTCGGAGTGATTCAAACCCCATACTTCTAATGTTCGAAACATAAATATTAACTGTATCACTTTTTGAACTATAGATTTTTTACTTATTATTATTATTTTCTAGGGAATCTACGTGTTAGGAAATTATTAGATAGATTGTAAGAAACTTGAAAATAACTTTTCATAGGAATATATATGGTTAATATTAAATATTAACTTGTTGATTAATTAACTCGTTAATTAAAAAGAAAAAAAATAATCTTGAGGGGTAATTTTTACTCCATGGCCCCATTCTTTTAACTTTGACACAGTTTTAGCCCTCTTCTTTTTCCCCAATTTGTCCCCAATCTTCCATTTATTCTCCCGTCTCGTCCCCGATTACCAATTCTGTCCCACCGTTAAACAACCATTAGTGTCGGGGCGAAATTAGCAAAGGCATAAAAAAGCCTCTTTTGATCACACTAGTCACTTAAACTTGCATTGTACGTTGTATGATATGAAATATATATATGTTATTTTTATTGAAAAATATTATTACAAAAGTATTTCTCTATATTCAATTTTTTGTCAAAATTGCACTATTATTACGTGTCTTCTGATTTGGCCGTCACTTTTATCGTTTGCATTAAAACTCTACATCAAAGCGCAACATATAGTTCTTCATGTGAGAACAGATACTCGGGAGAATATATTCTAACATGAGGTTCAATTTGTCCATGTCCTCTGTTGATAGTCATTGCAAAGCAAAGACCTACTAGAGGTTACTTTCTTATAAATTTAAATGGGTTCATTAGTTGTTGGAGTTTCATAAACTCATCTAGGTGATAGTTATTCGTATCACTAATCACTTTTTCGAAGCTCATGAAGTCATTTTAGTGGAAATGTGTAATAGCGGTTACAATTATTAATTTTGAAACTTACATTTTACCACATTAATAGATATTAAAAATACTAATGGTCTTGGTTGAAGCATTGAATGTAATCAACCACACTAATTGAAATTAACAAATTTAAAAAGAAATTAACATGAGGTACTAAATAACGTGTAATTAATATTTGTGTACAATATGGTGTGTAAAAATTGAGTGCAATAAAGAAAAAATGGCAACGTAGGAATTAATAGAAAAATAAAGGGACAAAATTGGAAACCGAATGTTTTACACACATCCCATCTTTTTATAAATTAGTGATGATTAGTAATATGTTGCCACCTAAACGAGTACCCAATACAACTACTCTTGTCTATGTGTTGTATAATTGAGAAATTTTTAAGACAACGAATTCATTCGGTTTTGTATAAAAGAATTTGTAGGGACGTCCCTACAAGGAGGGAGACTCAATAAGAAAATGCATCTGAAAGGACACCCATTGAAGTCACTAACTCATACCTAATCCCATGTATAGCTATGCTAACGCTATTCTTTGAGTTTGCATTTTCCCAATAGTCACCTTAGGAATTAGTCCCATATCATCTTAGTTCCAATTCAACGTAATAATTATTATTATTATTATTATTAAATAATCCATTCATCTCACTTCTCTAGACCTTCACATCAAGACCCTGATCCTTTTGCGCTCAATCACCGCTTTTCGTGAATACAATCACCTTAAAAAAACCAACTATGCCGCACGTAATTTCAAAATCAGCTTAAATGAATTGACGATCACAAGAAATACAAATAAACGAATAATGGGTGAAGCAGCTTATTTACGATATATCTCAGCAAAATATTTGTGTGTGTATGTATCTTTTCCCCTCAGTCATACCAAAGGGTGAAACTAGGGGTCGGCGCTTTTTGTTTGTTGGCCTGCCACTGGATTGGCAGGTCTATTGTTGTCGATAATTATTGTATTGGTCAGATACCCATCTAATTCAGTATACAAAAAGGGGAGAAATTACTATTTATCTTAGCTCCTTCCGACGGTAATATCTAGACAATCAACAAAAATCTTACAATAAGCAAAACGATATATCCATATTTGAGCCAGAGAGATCGGAAACAAGAACAAATTGAATAACTTCCCGCTAGAAACGTGCTTCTTCAAAAAACCTGGCAATTTACTTCAAAAACCTCTGCTTCATCTGAGTTTGATGCTGAAATGCCATAATTTACTTGCTCTTGACTTCTCGTGAACGCAAGTCTTCCTCAAATTCACACCATATCTCTTCAGCAGTAACCTCCCTAGATTTTATCAAGTTCGATGGAGTAACAATTCATTAAAATGGGAAACAGCTATTTATCATCAAGAACCCATTGAAGGAAAAATTTTTGAAGACGTGTAATAATATATTTACCTTTTGCACTAATTTTCCTCATCGTCTGATGTTTTTGCCTTGGATGCAGCTGATACATCTCCATTTAAACTTATCTACATCAAGAAGAACAGAGAATTCCAATATTATTAATCAAAAAAGAAGAAAATCTCAAAAGAACAAGCTGTAAAACTCAACCAGTTTGCGGCTAAGTTACGTAAAGCACTTTTATCACCTTCAATATATTTTCGTCCTTCCACGGCCCCTTGTCTGACTTCAAGCAACCTCTGTCATTCAAACAGGTACATCTACCACCTAGAAAATCTGGTAGCTCACTGACAAGACAAATGGTTTTTTATTGGACTGTAGTAGAATCACTTGAATTCCAAGCATGCAGGGATTAAAACTGCAGTTACCTTTCATCAATAACTTCAAGTAATTTTCTTTGATAGTTGCTCCCAAGCACCTGAAGCGAGTTTGTAATAGGTTCTAATGCATCATGGAGTGCAAAAGAAACTTCTAAAGTTTGATTTTTGTGGATGAAGCACTTTAATATACCTGAATCTTGGAAGCTGTACCAGGGTCGAGTAAAGGCTTCACTATAGCCCAGATCAGCTGAAAAGCAGCACCAGTGTTGATGATATACATTTGGAAGAGTGTCTGTAAAAATGTGAAAATTTAACGGGACATTCAAGACATATTTTACATGAAGTAGACTTCATCCGATTGAAATGCTATCAAAACAATAGGTGATAATAGCTGAGAAGTACTTCAGGATAATTGTCGTTGTCAATCTTTTGAATCACCTTAATGAATTCTACTACAGGTCCAGTTAAACTCATGAAACCCTGAATAAGATTAATAAGACCAAAGTTAAACATTATAGAATCTATGTCTACTGATGTCAATGGACAAGGCAACAGTTCATTAGAAAAATTAGCTTACCAGTCTGTGGACATCTATGATTGTTGTGGTTGAATCTATATGCCTGTTTGCAGCAATAGAACACATAGGAAACCTGACAGAAAGAGTCTTCTCAAACTCCTGAACCTGGTATTTTACAAACCGGTCAAAAGTAGTAACTTGCATCAACTTGTCAACATCAAGCTTCCCTAATCTTTCAATGTAAACGGGTCTTCCATCTCTGTCAACACCATGATACCCCTGAGGATAGTATTCTTTGACTTCGTCGACTTCTGTGAAGTCGAAGTCCTGAAGACGATATACATCAAAGGGTGGAAAAGATCAGGATTAATATATAAGAAATCTAGACCGGTGTTGGCTAGCAGTCAATTTTTCCAACAGAAAGGGGGGAAAAAGAAAAAAAAAGGGCTGAAAGCATACACGAGAGCATTGAGACAGTTCAGGTTCACTTGTGACCTCAAATCCTAAATGTTCATAGCTAGTTCATTGAAATTCAAGCAACACTGAAAAGGATTTTATATTTTATCAGCCCCAATTCCCATAATCTAGAAAAGGATACAGTGTAAACTTTCCTGGATGTCAGCTCTTCCATGTCTATACATAAAAAGTATCCAAAATTTTACTTAACACCTAATTGCATATGAATAACAAGTCAAGCCTCAACATTTAAAAGCTCCCAAGTAGCGCACAATTAGATGGAGAGTCAAGCCACTAAGCATAAACCTAGAAATCGCAGAAATTTTGACAAACCAACAATCCATGGAAAGAACTTGAAACAAGCAGAAATAATCATAGTTAGAAAATGACTCAATGATCACCTCCATGATTGTATCTGCACCAAATTCTTCCCTCCACTGAAGCATGTCAACCCACATATGCTTCGCTTTGTCAACATTAAACTTCCTTGCTTTTAGGAATCTGTAAAATTTTTATTGCTGAGCATAAAAATAAAATTTATACAATTTGAATAGTAGTAACATCAAATATTGAATGAACAGCCTGTTAAGTAGAACCAAAAGCAAAAGCTGAAATGAAAGAAGTATAGCTTGAAATAACATTTTCAGAAGGGAGGAAATGAGGGATCACTAATCTATTATGCGTAGTAATTTGTTGCTTCCTGAAACAAATTAACTAATAGCCAACCAACGATACAAACAACCATATTCAGAATTTCAAACATCCTTGAATACTTGGAAATACAGTTTTACATTTATTTTATCAGATTGCCACGTGTGACACCAATACCTCCACAACACCTTAGCCAGATCCACCAAACAAGATTCATACGAAAGAAAAATACTCGTCACTTAAATAAGAGTTCTAATACAATTCTCCATGGATTCATATTCAGAAATACTTAGGATCTGCTAAAATAAAAAGTGCATTAACAGGGAAAATCACCTTAACATAATATGATAATCATCAAATTGTGCAGGAAGCAAGTTGTCCGAGATCAGCACTTGTCGAAACTCATCTACAGCCTTCAACTCCTCACTTTGACGAACATCCTCAGTTTCACAAACTCCAAAGTCATTTCTCCTCCTTAACCTAGTTCTTATGGAATTTCTTAGCTTGGAGGATACATTTTTAGCCTTCCTGAAAATACCAAATTTTGTTCTTTCCTCCGAGATTTCATTATCTAATTTCTGTTTGTGTCCTTCATTAGTGCTACAACCTGGTAAAAATAAGAACTATATTAAACATTTAACACCACTAAGAAACCTGTATTATTATTATTATTTTAGGGACCAACATGTGGAGTGAAATAAACACAGGCAGTACGCGGCACATCACCACTTTTGGAAAAATTAAGTGAAGAACTCAATTTTGAGTTTGGATATACTTCACTTTCTTAAGAACTTCGTTGCTTTTGAGAAAAGGAAAGTAAGCCTCTCCATTGCACATAGATTGAGAGAACAAAAACATGAACAAGGACAATAATCAAAATTCCTTTTATTTCGTTTTAGTAATTACTCCGCATATTGTTCCCAAAAACATGAAAAGGGACATTAATCAAAATTCCCTGTCTTTCCATCGTTTGTCTTTTTATCAACTAAGACAGGTCCATTTGGCAAAATATGTTCTCCGATCAACATGGAAAAGAAGGTCCTTTCATTTCATTCCCCACATTAAGGTAATTTTTTTCATTCAACTAAGTATCTACAAATTTTCAACATCATTTAGAAGTTAAAATCAATATTACTAAAAAAATCAAAACTCAAATCACAAATTTTCCATTCTCAGATACTCCACAAGCATATACAATTATAGAATACTTATAAGCATTAACCAATGAAAATATTATTATATCTTGAAACATATCTACCAAGACAATGTTTCCATTCGTGGATTCTCCACAAGCATATACAATCACAGCACATCTCCTATGGGACAGGACTAGCATCCGCATCATTAAAAAAAAAGAAATAAAGTTATCCTACTTCATCCTTTTGACAATCTGAACTGAACATCAACTTAATATAGTCGCGAATCATAAGACAAGGCTCGATTACTTTTCCATGCACAATGATTCCAATTTCCAAATCTCAAGTGTCAGTGTATACATGCGACATTCTTCTAGATACTGACAGAAACAAATGCCTCGAAAACAGAGAGCAGCCAATTTCCTTGCAGAACTTATAACTCAAAAAAATTCATACCTTGGTTGAAACCTGAAACTGAAAATTGACATCCAAGATGAAATTAATTTGACCTTAGCTTAAAAGGTTCACATTTAAGTTCTAAATAGTTACTTGGTGCAGGCAAGATACTTAAGTTTAACTAAATTTACACAATTAGGTTGGGGCTAAAAGTAAAAGGTTAAACAGTTTCACTCTACCGCTACAGCAACTCAAAATACCACGAAATCACATCATTCAAAACGGAAAACACAAATCTGAAAAAATAACAAAATGAAAAACCCAAATACCCCAATCAGTTCTTCCAGTAACAATAAACCCACTCAAATATACATATAAAAAAGAAAAAAGAATTAAATAACTAAAAATATACTCACAAGGGCTTGAAATTCGATCCAAAGTCTTTGACATTGCACAGTGCAAAGAGAAAACAAAAAAATCACTACTCAAATCCCTACGTATATAAAAACGGAAAATCTTGAGGAATAAATTTCGTAGGGCGCAAGAAGCAATATTTTCTGAAGTCGGTTATTAAGCTAGCCGGGTGGGTCCCACGAGAAGAAGGCAACGTGGCAACAGCATTGGTTACTTGCTTGGTGTACACTTTGGCGGGAATATGCCACGGAACTGCGAAAATGCCCCGTTTGTTTGCTTGTTTGGATGGTACAATCATAATTAATTAATTTTTATAATCAAGAATTGGGATTATAAGTAGCCAAATAAAATATAATTGAGTTCTGATAAAATAATTATTATTGATAAAAAGCAATTACTTGTCTAAAGTGTTAAGCTTTCCTTAAAAAATGAAAAATCTAAAATTCTAATACTCCTAACAAGGAATTTGTGAACCATAATTCATTCCCTCAACCAGCTTCATAATAAGCTCAACGATTTTCGGGAAAAGTTATTTGCACAATAAGACTTCTCCAAATTGATTTATAGATTTGTATGTGACAGCTGATTTCAAAGACAATGTGACATAAAGAAAAATATATTTCTGCGAAACTTTATTTAAATTATTCTGTACAAAAATGGAGTTTACTGACCCCATGATACTAGAGAATAACCACTAATATCTTTTTCGTGAAATTTCCAGAAGAAAAGCGATACAATTCCTTAAATCAACTTGCCTATTTTCATTTCTAAGTTGAAATTTGAGTGGGATTGTGGTTCAAATATTTTTTGGTTAACCAACTAGGTGAAGAGTAATGATGTAACCTGCAAGTTGCACCAACATTATTGATTCAACGAATATACTTGTATCTTATTCTTAGGAATTATGCTTTCACTTTACATTAGCAGGTTGTGCAAGAAACTAACACATCATCATAAGTTTGGCATGAAAAGTAGTTGAAACAGAAACATCCAATGACAATAGCTAAAACGAACGATAATATAATCTACTCAGGACTCCCATACGCAAACGGCAAACCATAGGAGGAAAAATTCTAAAGAGTACAGTACATCCATTGTTTTTACGGGTGCTCGAAATGTGTTCATATCATCTTCTTAAATCAACCATATTAACAATCCATCATATGGAACACAAACGTAGCTTCTCTAGACAAGTAAAATATGCGGAATTACGAGTACTAGGATCTGACGTGGAAGCAGAGACTCTAAACATAATATATATATATATATATATATAGAGAGAGAGAGAGACCAGAAGGTTTTAACAATTCAGCATTACATACCATTACATTTTACACCTGCATTTATACGCAAGAAATATACACATACATACATAAAGGGAAGAGACTTAGCCCTTGTTTGATACTCTTTAACGAAACACATTATAATCTCATTTACCACTGATTTGACTATTGATTTGACAACTACTCATTTATAACCACAAATTTCAAACTTCTATTAAATCTACATAATTCATTTTACCTCTTTATAATTTCTCTTTATAAATCAACTACCATAAATTGAATCAAACATCCCCTTAATCATTACAGAAACGAGACCAATTATTTCGTCATGTTTGGTATGATGGAGAAAGACAAGGTTCTAACTTTTTTCTTTCATTAATCCCGTATAATGTTGCCCGTTCCAGCATACAAAACATGCTGTCTATATACAACTTATCCTCCTGTGTACCTGAAACCCAAAACAAAAGGAATGTTTCAGTGCTCTCGTCACATCAAGAACATATATTTCTGTCTTACCTGGTATTACGTACCAAAGATGCATCTACGAGATATATATTATGATGATGATCTGCTATGTCCAGTTCCTCTTTGAGCGAAGCTGAGTGAGCCTGTCCCTCCACAGAGCTGCGGTACATAAAAGCTACGTTTAGCATTGTTTAGAAGCTTTTCCTTTCCTTGAAATATCAGAAGAAGCTCTTTAATTAAGAACTCCAATCAGAAAAGGCAAGTTTAGTTGTTCAGCATGTAATAAATGCCTCACAGACCCAAGCCAGTAAATCAATATGTTGAGTACTCAACCACAGATGTGTTCGAGAATCTTGAAATGATCTTTCTTTTTTCTCTTCAACCCCCCCCCACCAACCCAACAACAGATAACATCCAGCTACTTGTTAGGAGTGGGGTTCTGGCTAGCCTCCCAACGTCTTATTAGTCAATTGCCTAGGGTTGGATTCCCAAAAAGAATAAGCTCCTCTATTGCCCAGGGTACTTGGCTATGATGACTCAGGATTTAAGTAACTTTATGTTGTAATCATTCTAAGTCGAACAAATGATATCAGGAATAGATTTAGAAAGAATACCTGCATCTTTGTAACGTTCTTCAACTGCAGCAATTAGCATGTTACGGACAATATTAAACTCCTTTGTTTCAAAGGATGGCTGCTCGCTAGGTCTGCATGAAAAACACCTTAAGTTATACTTTGACTCCAAATCCTGGGTAAATAGCTATATATGAAGAAAGAAAAGAAAAGAACACCCCTACTCCGGCCTTTCATCCTTCATACGACAATTGACTATATATGTATCAGTGGTACTCTACTGAATAATATAATTGTCCAGCTACTCAATCCTCTCTACCAAACATATCATACAAGCACCATTTCTTCAGATCAAACTTCTCATCTGAAGACTGAAAGATGCATCTTTCACGACCAAAATCTTAAAAAAGCTAGCCCAGTTCCAATATAACTGAAGAAAAACAGTCACTTTGAAATCAATTATACCTGTCCAACTCAGTAAATAATAAGCCGTCTGACGAGCTCTGAACTAACGCTTTTTCAGATTCAACAACCTGCATGGCATCAGTGTACACCAGGTATCTATTGACTTGTACTGGAACCTGAAAGTTAAAATTGATTATGCAAAGCAGTAGTCAGTTCTGTGTATATTCTAAAGAAATTAAAATCCAGAAGCATTATTTAATCTGGGACATGGTAGTTGGTTAAATCTAGACAAACTTCTTATACTTTGTTAAGTCAGATGAAAAGAGGATGGAAAGAGAGAAAGGGAGGGGGGTTGAGAGCCACTGAATTCAAGTATTGCTGGGATGCATTTCTCAAATTTTCTATATGTGTCAAGTCTTGGATGTTGAAGGAATGAATCTAGCATAAACACGAGTGTTTTTCTAAAACAAAATTTTAAATAGCTAAGTTTATCCCCCTCCCCACCCCCCAAAGTGAATCTTGTTTTAACATGAGGTGGTTTAAGCGGGAGAACTCTTAAATGTATTCTGTATGAATTTACCTTGCATCTCACAGCAATGTTAATGGCATCTGAGGTCGCAGGTCAAATATGATACACTCTGTTTCACTATCCAACTTCAACCAGGATTAACACAAGGTCAGAACGATATAACATCTAGATGTCATACAATGCTACATTTTATCCAATCTGGAACAGATAACAGCTTCCATTACCTTTTTAAGATGTAACTATGCAAAGTATGCCTCATGTATTCTCTTGGTGACCCGTATATGTTTAACCTGAAAAACAAGTAGGCTAATAAATGAAAGAAATTACTTAAATAATTCCTTGCTCATAAGCAAGCAAAAAACAACTTGATGACCACTGAAGAAATAAAACAACTCACTGCATAGCCCATCTTCTCAACCATATCCTTTGCCACCTGATATATTGTAGGCCTAGCCTAGAAAGCAATTCAGAAACAATACTTCTATGAAATATATGACTAATGAAGAAGGGTATGCTTAACCATGCTTAAATTTTAATTACAAGTTTACTTATAATTAAAAGTTGATTTAGAAATAAGTAAATTTTTATCGATTGGTACTAGAAATATGTATATTACTTATTTTGACAAGAAGGTAAGAATTTACTACTAAAGTGACCCATTTTTACCCAATAGTAAGAAAGAACTTATTCGAAAATTTTGATGGGGACAAACAAAGAGGCGAAACATACTAGTTGGACATTGCGCACAGCTGCCATTAGCAGAACACTTGGCATCTCCACTGTGGGGAAAAAAATGGATCAAGGTTGAACTGAAATAAAAGGCATATAAACTCACAATAAGGCATATTGCTATAATCATAATGTTAAAGATCAACATACAAACAATTATTGGGAGAAGAAGTCCGCTGCCATCTTCTATCTTCAATACAATTGCAGGGTGCGGAGCATAATCAGGCCGATGACTTCCCTGAGGGTTATTATGGACACGATCTCAAATGCTGGCCATCTCTCATCTTGATCATGAAACCATCCCGGCCACTCCTGACCTCAACTATTCCAAATATATATATATATATATATATTAGCGGCAAAATATGTGGTGGAACTTCTCCGCTTATGGCTGTATGGGCATAAACATGTGGTTACTATATAGTACTCATGCAATAGCAGTTGTGACATCCTCCGACAAGATGAACAAGTATTATATAGTAGAATAGTACATTTTCAAAAAAGCAGAGCCATTAGCTACAGGATATGTAACAGGTACAAGGCATCTGCAACGATTTACTAGAAGCTGCCTACTGCCTAGTGCAAACATAGCACGTCATCATAGAAATTCCTCAAAGCAAAAGTAAAATTTTGAAATCTTCTAAGAAGAAATCTACATTGAACATTAAGTTTAAATGAATGAATAAATGAGTCTCCTTATAAAAGGCTATTCAACAAGGTATCAAGGTAGGTACAGAAGTCCTTAATTCAAGTCGCCATTATTTGTGGTTGAAAATCGTGCCCATTTCAAGTCTAATAAAATCGACTATGACCTTCAGGTGAACGAGTGTGCTGTAGACTAAACTTATATAAATCATCGTGTTTCTCTCACATGGTCTGTCAATATGTCTAAGAGCACGAAAAATTGACAACACTCTCTCTCTACCAGAACTTGGTAAACTATAACATTAACATGTTCAGTTCCAATAACATTAAAATTGAAAAATTATTCTTCACCAAATTTATTATATTTTCTCTATGTTGATTCTCAATTTTTAAAGCAAAAGCTCCTCAGCATTATGACTTGTTGTTTCTTGGAAAGACAGGAAAAATGACAAATTTCTCTAATTATCAAGTTACACAGAAACATGAAATCAGAGACATTGACTTTGGAAAAAACAAGTAATTGAAGAATCCACATACCAGCTTCAATAACGCTCGAATTCACGTAATCAGAATCACTCTCATTCGGATTTCCTGCGGTGCTACCATTTCCGTTGGACGATGAACTAAAAGTACACTGTATGGTCTTACAGTTCCGCAAACAATGTCGATTTTTGACATTAGTCCCACCGCAACTGATTCCTACAAGCCCCCAGAATGCACTTCTGATTACGTCAGCTTTCAGTAGAGATGAACTAAGAGGTACAGAATACCCTCCAGTCTGTTTTGCGCGAATTACAGGGCAAACAACAGGACCTTGTAGAGAAGCCATCTTAAATCCTTTAAAATCCACAAAATCAACAAATTATCGTCTCACTGCTAAAATTTTACATATTAGAAATTGATAAGAGAAAATATGTATATTATGATTTTAAAATCTAGGCACTCAACAAGAATCTCTTTTCTTCGGACAACTAGTCAAATGGCGTAATAACATGAATCCTCAATTCAAATTTCTGTTAGAAAAAGAGCCGAACTTTGAATGTCATGTTCTGTTCTGTTTCTCGTGAAGAACTATTTCATTTGTACGTGTTCAACACCATTACAAAGTTGAATAAAGCAATGATCCTTTGAAATTTGAATATGCAAACCCAATTGCAGAAAATGATTGCCTACAAAATAAGTTGAATAAGCCAACGACCTTCTACAAAAGAAAAGAAGAAATGTGAACAATCTAGTAAGCCAAACTACCTAGATCGTACAAATTTAAACACTATTCGCCTGAACTATAACTAATTCAATCAGAAGAACAGCAATTTAATTTTAAAAAAATTTCTTCACAATTCTTTTTTTTTTCCTTCTTTTTTTTGGGGTTCTCTGTAGCTTTAAAATACAGAATTCAGAAAATTTCTTAGCGTTTATATATCAGACCTGTATAAATGTCTCAAACGCCTACACGAGCTTCAATCGAGGAGTCGTGGCTGTAAACACGAAAAGAAAATATTCCGGTTTTCCTCTCACAAATCTTTCAAGAGGAGGAATTAAGGGGCACTTTTCTGGGATCAAATTCACAGCAAAAACATATAAGCAAATACATGGGAGGAGAAAATGGAGGGGATGGGTTTGGAGACTTTTGGATAGTTAACGACCGACAGGTGTGGCACTGGATACTGGATAAACAGGAAGTGAGAGTGAAGTAGATAAGAGATTCCCTTGAGAGCTGGAGAATCGAAGGGCATGTTTGCTTCAGCTTACAGAATTCAGTGCTTGTTTGGGACAAGTTAAAATATTATGACATGAGAATGGAAAAAACTTTGGTACTGAATTTAGTGGATCAAATTGAATGGTAAATGTAGGCTCTTGAATTCACGTATGAATTTTATTTACATACTCTTTGATTACTAGAGCTTTTTTTCAAAAGAAATAATGCTACTTATTTAGACTAGAGAGTTGGCATCAGGACATGACCTGTAGTCATAGCTCCCCAAGCGAAGTTCAAAAAATAGGCTCCTATTGTGAACCATTTTTTTAAAACCATCCGCTAAAAAAGAGTCAAAAAACAATGATACTAATTATTCAATCTTAACCAAGTAAAATAATAATTTGTTTGATGATATTTATTTTACCAATTTATAATTTTATCTACTATTGATTTGACATTTGATTTGATAACTATTTAATTATAACCACATATTTTAAACATTTTTACATTTTCAATACACATTCTACCTCACTCATCAATATAAATTCTCGACATTTTGATAAATAAAGAGCATCAAATAAAAGTTGTTGAAAAAAAGAAGATTATACAACAATTCACCAATCTAGAAATACTAGTAAACCACTAAAATTTTATTTTTTTTTCTTATTTGAGTTTTTTCACTTTTTTTTCTATGAATGATTTGGATTGTGAAAATGAATATTTATCTAACATATTAAAATTTATAGTACTCAAATTCGAAATGCGGTTTTTTCCCATTTTCTTGGTAGATGATAAAAGTGGAAGAAAATAATTAGAAATCATGAAGAGAATTTAGGATATAAGATTTCAAAATGATAAAGATAATTGAAGAGAGATAAAACAATCAAGAATTGAAATGTGTAGCTAAGGTGATGTAAAGGATACATTTTGAGCTCATAAACGGTAAAAAATAAAAATAAATAAATAAATTGAGGAAGATATTTGGGTTAGTTTAACAAGTACTAAAAATATCTCAACACCTTATCAAAAATCAGGTCACTAATTAGAAATGTCAAAAATCAAGTATTTAGAATGTTGGGAATTTAACCAATTTCCCTAAACCCGTGTGATTAAAATAGGCAATCAATATATTAAGCAATAATATATGTGCGGAAACGTAAATAACATCATGAATTATTTAACGTCGCAAAACCCTCCAATAAGAAGGGAAAATCGACGGGGCAAACCGACAACTCCACTATCATCAAATAATAATGGGAATACAATGTTTATCCTCTCAAGATTATCGCCCTAAATCAAGAGGTAACCACACACTACCACAATCACGCAACACCGTCAAGAATAATATTCTTGGCACCACAAATAACTCATCTAACAATAGATGGAACCCAATAATCAACAATACGAGATGAAGAAAACTATCACCTAACTCCATTCCAAAAATTAACTTGGAGAAATCATCGCTTGAAGAAAACAAATACCAAATCAAACGACAAAATAACTCGATCCAAGCAACCAAGAAAACGGCTGAATTTTCCTCAATTTCGTTTCGATTTTCGTGCGTGAATAGTGATGATTTTGCTGCCTTTTTCCTTCCGTGTCCCGCGTCCTTTTTTTTTCGTTTCCGTGTTATGCCTTAATTTTCCCAGCCTTCTTCCATCTTCTTCCACATGCATCAATATATATATATATATATTAAACAAACCAAATCCAATTTGGTCTAGGATTTTGTGTCCCTCAAGACTTTTATTTTTATTCAACTAAATTACTTAATTCATCCTTTAACTTATGTCTTGTGTTTAAGTTGGGTATCATCATGGACTGGACCCGCCCAACATAGAATGCTTTTATTGCACATATGCATATTACATATACACATTTAATAATATATAATATATTATATTATAATATATGTATATATATCTCGTATTTATATATAATTGCTATATATATTAATTTTATCCGGTGAAAATAGAATGTTTCATTCATAAATATTGGTTTTGGTTATGGAAATTCAATAAATCAAATTCCCTCTCCTCATGGTTTCAAATTCTCTCTATTTCTACTCTTGTTACCAAGCTGAAGAGCCAACGAATACCACCAAATTTGGGCTTCAAGGATTATGATTTTGGATTTGTATTACTTCTTGTGAATTAGAGGCCGTTGACAGCCGAGCGGTGATGATATGCATTAGAGGCTATGTGACCTTTGTGGTAATGATGGTGGCAGGTCGGTAATTATGAAGATTTTCAGATACGTAAATTTATGTGGATTTAGCGAAATCTTGTTGTAACTAATTAAATTGCGACCGTAACATGATATATTTGTTTATATACAAAATTAGATTACTCATCCCATGTGTTTAAATTAAACAATTGATCAATATATTGAAAAAGGAGTAGTAGGTTTCAGAGGAAATACATCGTTTTGTAATTTGTTTAGTGTGTTTTATGTTATTCATTCACTTCCATGAGTGTCATGCAAAATTTAGCACTATTGGAAAAATACAAAAGTAGGGTGATGGTCTCACTTGTTTGTATTTTTTTCTTCTTCTAGATTTATCATGTGCTCTTTTGGATTTTGTATTCATGAGTTCCTTTTTATTTCGAAAAATGTAACATGTTCATGGTTAGTTGTGTTCATTAAATTTATAATTAGTGTGTAACCTAATTTCTGTGGTACTATTTATCTAATGCCGATTGGATATGTTAGGTAACGGGATCTAACAATTGTTGCATTGTTGAAGAAGGCTATTAAGCCAAGAAACGATAGACATCTTTATCAAGAGGTGACGACCAATGATGAATACCAATATGCAAAAGATTTTGTCTGTGTGGGCATAATCGAAAAGGGTGCAAAGATTCACCTACAAGTGCGAAGGCATCAAGAACAATGTTGTAATAATTTGTAAGAGTTTCAAATTTATTTCAACGAGATTATTGATCACGTATTTGGAATGGTTTGTATATTATATAAGTTGAGTAATAATGTATTTGCTACACAAGTCACTCCTCAATGTTACTAGAAATTAATAAATATTTTTCTTGAATAGCTTGAATTTCTAGTTATTTGGAGTCGACAAGTCATTTCCCAATGTTACTATAAATTAATAAATATTTTTCTTGAATAGCTTGAATTTCTAGTTATTTGGATTTGACCTATAATTTTACTACATTGTCATATATTAGACCGTTGCATTATCAATTGATTTTATCTATATAAGGACGTAAAATTGTTATAAAAAGGTTAGTCACAATCCATTATCATATATAATCCAATATCATTACAATGAACTTGCATTATGCCGCTCGCAAACTAAGATGTGAGATATACTGAGAATAAAAAATAGTGCAACAAATTTTCTTAAACATCATGCGTAGGATTGTGATTGTTATTAACAAGCTATTGTAGAAATGAATTAGTCATGACTCATGAACTAGAAGGAATGGAGCGTGTTTCTACAATTAACAAACCCCTTAAAAATTAATGTCAATTAAAATGAAAAAATAAAGGGAAAAAATTACATACTAGTAAGCTTTTACAAATGGCGGAACAAAAATGGTTACAAATTTGTTGGAATTTGGAACAAAAATGGAATATAGATTAGAAAATGGAGGATAATCATTCTAACTTAATTATCCTGGTTGATTTTGTGATGTTTGAATTTGAAAGTGAAAAGGCGATAATTTAGGGATTCAAATTGAAAGTGAAGCTAAAATTTAGACTATTGTTTTTAGCATGTTAAATTAAATAACTTTATTATGGTATGTGTGTTTATTATTTTATTATTATACGTAAATAGTAAAATAATATGATATTTGACTAGAATGAAATAATTATAGACAAAAACGTTGGTTTTGCAAATAAAAAAAAGTCACCTGATTTTTGCTATTTTGAGTTTCAAATACCATTCTCCTTGTAATTTTCTCAAGATATTTCATGCAATTGGGCCCCTAACTTATTGGGCCCTAAGCACAAAAGGTTTGTGTTTTGCATCAAGTCCGATTTAGTTGGCATCTTTTCATTGATAAAAATGGGTAGACATATTTATTATTTATGATTATCCATATATCTTCTAATGGAAAATGTCAATTAAATTGAAAACTGATCTCTGATATTGATCAATAGCACTAGGAAAGGCTACATGTGAGTCCAGTCACCACTAGTTGTACATAATGGATATATATGACAAAAAAGTTTATTTGGAAGATACCCTATATTTAATTACACTTATCATTTAATGACAACACATTGTTAATATGGAGATCATCACAACTGGTAATAGATGTCATTATTTGTAAATAAATAAATTTCTACCATTTGTGAATTTGTACCCCCTCCGTTCCACAAACATAGTCAAATATTTGTTTTTCGTCATTTCCAAAATATAGACCAATTTTCTTTTAAAAGTATAGTTGAAATATATAAATTTTTTTATATAAACTTGTTTAATTTAGTATGCATTGTTATTTTTAATTTTATTTTTTTATACAAGAGCCAAAAGGGATATAAGAGAGAGAGAGGAAATTTAAGAAGGAGCAAATGTGGTTCAAACTCAAGACCTCTGATTCAGAATGCGAGCATCTTAAATAAACGGGTATGATAGGAAAATGATCTTAAATTACTTTTTCAATATTAGTAAATGAACATTCCTTAATCCATGTGAAAATAGAAAAATGACTTTTTTGTAGGACAGATGTAGTATAAGATTTTGCAAAAGTATTAGTACAAATAGCAAAATTCGATAGGTAGGGATGCGACAGGTCGGGTTTAGGGCAGATTGGCCCGCCCCTCCCCGCTTTTTTTTTTTTGCAATTTCGGGTTAGCGCTCAGGCAGTTTATTTTTTTATTTATTTATTTTTGGATAAAATTTTCTTCCTAATTTGATTGGTTTCATTGTTTGACATATTCTATTTGTAAGATTAAATATACCATAGCTATTAATATAATTATAAATTACTTATAACATACAATACAATTGTCAAATAATACTAATTAAAAAGGATTTATAACCTATGACTATAAGCATCAAATATCATTATATCAACTCTCATTCTTAAATATGAAAATGCAAAGTAGACAATCATGAATTAACTAATCAAGTGATATTTATTAATCCATTTTGCTATATAATCTAACACAATGATAGTAGAATAAATTAAACGAATTGGGGTTTGTGGGGTTACGTTCTATTGTTGGGGAGGGGAATGGGGAATTATTGGGGATTTTTTTTAAAAATAAATTAAACGGATCGGGTCGAATTGGGGCGAGCTTGATCCGTCTCACCCCGTGACCCGTGGTGGGTCGGTGGATCTCTCCTCCAATCTGCCCCCAACCCATAGGGCTGCATCTTTTTGCCCTGGGGCACCGCGGGTATTCAGTCGGATTGGGGTATATTGCCAACTCTATTGATAGGGATACTAACTCACAAATTTTTGTACAAATGTCAAATCGCATAAATTTAGGTGTTATAAATCTGATTTGCAGAATTAGTTAATAGTAGAATTAGTATCATTTTAAAGGTAAATCTCACCATAAAGAAAAAAAAATATTATGGGAGAAAATAGGGTAATAAAAAAAGAAAACTGGTAGAAAAATGAACAAGAATGATGAAAAAGAGTAGGGGTGTGCAAACGGGTTTCGGTCCCGGGTTTTTGAAGGACCAAGACCGGACCAAACATCTTCGATTCGGTCCCCGTTTCGGTCCTAAAAATGGCAAGCCCAAATGGTTTCGGTCCCGGTTCGGGCTTGGGTAATGAATTCGGTTTTTTCGGGCTTTTCCGGGCTTATGAATAAAATTTTCTATAGATTTAGTAACGTAAAGACGCATATAAACAAAATTTAGAATAAACAAATAGAAGAGCTTTATACTCAACAAAAGTATTAACATGCCTCTATAAGGTAGAAGCACTAGACTTACATGTATTTCTCATTTTTTTTATTTTAACAAATCTAAAATTATTAAATATTTCAAATATATATCCTAAATTGGAAAATAAATGTAAAAATCATAAATATTATATATACTTTATAATTTTAATAATTTTACAATATAATTTTGATATTTTGAAAAGATAAAAGATAGATAATTCCTACTTTATTATACATTTATAAGGATTAAATATTACAAAAATGATGTAATTATCAAAAATAAATAATACTTATAACTTAAAATAAAAACAAGAAAATCAATTTCACTTTTTTTACTAATAAGAAAACCACTTGAATAAATGAGAAGATGTATAAGCACAAATTCTCTATATCTATATATAAATATATTTATATATATTATATAATAATAGCATGTAACTTAAATAGAGTCAATAAATATATTTTAAATTCGAAAAATTTCTTTTAACAAAATGCTTACAATGTTGCAAATTCTAATAATATTATATATTAACACAATTATTCTTGACTATTGCTAAAAAATAATATAATAATGATGATTTTTGAAAAAGTTTATTGGCTAAAAAATTTCAACTTGAAAAAGAAATTTAGTGGTATTGCTTTAACTTTTTAATTGTCCCACATTGAAAGTTTTGTAAAAAAGCAATATGATTGGAGCTTATAAATAAGATGGGCTTTTGTGTAAGTGATTATGTAAATGAAATTTTGTGGACTTTGAGGCAAATTAATAATTGTCTTGGTTCTTTATATTTAGTTTAAAGTTTAAATGATTGTCCCACATTGAAAGTTTAGTAAAATGTCAAATAATTGGGGCTTATAAATAAGATGACCCTTTTGTGCAAGTGACTATGTAAAGGAAATAGTTTTGATTCTTACCTCTTGACTATTATGAAAAGTGAAAATCGGGTTTCAATTTATATATTTAAAAAAAAAAAGTCAACCGGTCTTTGACCGGGTTTCCGAGTTTTCAAAAAAAAACCCGGGACGGGACGGGACCGGACTGGACCAGACCGGTCTTTTTGGCCACAAAGTCTAGACCGGGACCGGCCCGTTCGGTCCGGTTTCAGTCCGGTTCACCCAGTCCCGGTCTTTTTGCACACCCCTAAAAAAGAGGAACACCGATTGACATTTACTCTTACTAGGCCTTTTAAATAAAGGCTAATAATCAGAACAATATAACTCTATTTTTTTTGCTTTATCGTACAATATTTAACCCTAACATTTCAAATTTGACAATTATAATTTCAAATATCACTTTTTTAATTTGGCGATAATCTAACCTTTCTATTTGAAAAGGACAATAACATTCTAACAATTTATTAGCATGTAGTAAATAAATAAAAATTACAAATTTCAAATTTTAATATTTCTTTTTCAAATGATATCAAATTTCAATTCGCCCCCATCTCAATGAGAGCCCATCTGAATGAAGAAGTATTATTTTTATACGCAAACCCATGGAGCAAGATTGTCGTACCCTGCGCATCATATGCCTACAATGATCTATTTAATTAAAAATAATAAACAATGTAAGATCAATGAAAAGATTTTTAAAAAATGAAAAAGAATATAATAAATGGATTAATACATAGAACGAAACGTTAATTTGAATAGCCCAACTCACAAATCGATCCAATCAACCCCCACCCCGCCTTAGGCGAATGGAGGAGTAGATCAATTCCCCCAGTGTCATCGTTAAATTCTCATGAGCTGATTTTTGTTTAAATACATCCAAATTATATTTCTTTCTATTTTTATCTATTTCTTATTTACTAACTTTTAGTGTAAATTTCATTAAAAAAAAAGAAAAAGAAAAAAAGCTCAATTAGAATTCGATGTGTATTATATAGTCTTTTTAAGTTAAAAAATTAGATTGCTCTAAAAAAGTGGGATTTGAGGTGAGGGCTATGTCAACACCATAATTTGTTCTAATCACACCACATTTTGATTTTGCTAATGTTCTTTCATTGATCTTTACTTCTTTTTACATTTAGGTTCCCAAATTTTTTTCAAACCTTTATTCTCAACCTTCTATTTTTTTTTTTTTTTTGAGAAAATTCTCAACCTTCTATTGATTAACATATATTGTATTTAGTCACAAATTTTCATCAAAATAACCACTGAATATTATTGTATTATTATTATAAAATAGATTTCTACATGTGCAAGCTTTAAAGGAATTTCATACATGAAATATAAAAAAATCGTATTTTTCAGGCTTAATGTCAAAAAAAAAAAAATAGAAAACACAACATGCATGGAATTAATGTGCATTCTAGTTTTTCAAGTAGTATACAATCAATTCTTTATTTTGACATAATTTTAAATTCTTGTTATTAGTATATCGACATCTCGTTGAACTAATAACTTTTTATTAATTCTTATTTTTTTTTCTTTAAAGATAATAAAATCTGATTGCATTTACGGATATGCTATGCTTCACACCCGTGCGTTACAAGAACATATTATAGTGACAAAGTAAAATACAATAGAGTAAGAGAATATAAAATCATGAAATTATACAATCGAACAAAGTAAAATTGAAAACTATTAGGCAGATATGAGATATATCCAACCAAAATGTAATAACCAAAATGTAATTTGTAGATAGAGTTTCAAAATAAAAATATTAAATTAAATGATTAAAAGTAAAAGTATAATAATAAGGAAAAGTATAATAATATTGAAATCTAGATTGATATATTATCTATTTTCATGTAATTCAAATCCATTAGGCAAATATGAGATATATCTAACTAAAATGTAATATGTAGATAAAATCTAAAAATAAAAATTTTAAATTAAATGATTAAAAGGAAAAGTATAATAATTGAACCAATAATTTTTTTATTAATTCTTATTTTTTATTTCATTTAAAGACTACAAAACCCGATAGCATAATCTATAATTCATTAGGAAAATATGAATATATCTAACCAAAATGTAATATGTAGATAGAGTCCCAAAATAAAAATATTAAATTAAATGATTAAAAGGAAAAATATAATAATAAGGAAAAGTAATATTGAAATCAAGATTGATAGATTATCTATTTTCATGTAATTCAAGCCTATTAGGCAAATGTGAGATATATCTAACCAAAATATAATATGTAGATAGAATTCCAAAATAAAAATATTAAATAAAATGATTAAAAGGAAAAATATAACAATAATAAAAAGTATAATAATTGAAATAATAATTTTTTTTATTAATTCTTATTTTTTATTTCCTTTAAAGGCAATAAAACTTAATAGCATAATCTATATTAGTTTCACATACGTGCATTTGCAGACTACTATGCTTCACACCGGTACATTTCATAGACATATTATGCTGAAAAAGTAAAATATAATACAGTAGGAGAACATAAAATCATGAAATTATACAATCGGACAGAGTAAAATTGAAATCCATTTGACAAATATGAGATATGTCTAACCAAAATGTAATATGTAGATTGTCACACCCCCGTTATTTTATCCTATAATGTTAAGTTGTTTCTTTAGGCGATGTCGGAAGCTTTTGTAGTCTTTTAATGAAACAAAAGACTAACGATGGTTGTGACATGCCAATTAAATAAGTATCATAAGTTTTACTTAGATGGTGATATTATTAGATCTCTTTAATTCATCTAAGATTATATTATTCACGAAATATCACTACAACAAAGTAGGCAAATAGGGGCGACAAAGCCGCCGCTATAAGTCAAAATGTTACCCCAATAGGACGATTGCGACGGATTTCCTCAACGACCATATTGTTACTATAGACGCGTACATGTTTACCAATAGCAACAACTAATTCATATTATAGCAGCGACACATTATAGGGAGGACTTCCGGTCTCCGCTATACATTTTACGCTTTTTGGTCAATTAATTTTTTAAAAAAAATTATTTTACAGGGCCCACCATCCAGACCGACCCCACCCACTGCTCTTCATTTCTCTTCTCTCCACATATTTGTTTTGCAAGCATGAGGAATCGAACGGTGACCCACCATCCGCGTACGATCTAGTGCCTCCCCATTTAGATTAAGTGAATCTTAAATTAATAGTTTGCAATTTTAATATATATTATATAAATTTTTACGACTATAGTGACATGTGTGACCTATAACAACAACTGGTCGTTGTTAAAAACAAGAAACAAATGTGGGAAATCTACCCACCAATAGTATAGCGATGACATTTACGCGTCGTCGCTATAGATCAAGAAATATAACGGCGACATTTATGTGTCGTCGCTACAGTCAAGAAATATGGCGTCGAAAGATGTATTGTCCCAATAGGTTATATTTTTAGCGGCAACATTAGACTATATGTCACCGCTATAACTTACATAACGGGCCCCACCTTTCATCATACGGTCGTCGCTATAGATGCTACCTATAGGGACGCTTCATTTTTCGTCACTAAATTTTCATCGTTGTTGCTCATCTTTCTTGTAGTGTATCTTTTGTATTTCTTGTTTACACTCCTAAGAACACTTAGAAGTTTATGTCACAAAATTGCTTCTTATGTTTGTTAATTTGATTGCATGAATGATTTTTCTTGTCGAAAGTATATAAAGAATATAAGCTTGCCAAAAGTGAGTACCAAAGTAAATATACACAAGCAACACAATCTATTACATAAAACTATTTTATTGATTGACTGACCGAACAAAAGATTAAGAGTCTCTACATAGAAAATGAGAACCCCAATCTAAGTAAAAGTTTTTCTTTTACTATTACATTACATACTATGTCTTTACTATACTTTTATATATCTCTCTATTTATTCTAGTTTCTAACTAGGCTAGTATTACATTAGGATTAAAACAAAAATATAGGCTTGTCTTTCCAAATTTTATCATAGTGTAGGTGGGTGAGGGTGTAGGCACAATATATATTATATTCATATGAAGTCCCTAAATACATTCGGAACTCCAGTGCATCTTCGTAGTACGCCCAAATATCCGTCTCAATTACATGCATAATCATACTTGCATCCCGGGAGAGTCTCTAATATTCGGCTTGCTTTTTATAGGTTCTTTGATAGATCATCTATAAAAGAGATAAAAGACACTAAATAAGTACAAAGTACCCCGTGAGTAATACATTATTTTGGTTTACCACAATGTTATAAAAATTCTTTCATGTCATAAATTTAAGAAACATTAGAATGCACAAACCTTTTGAATGCATTATAGGGCCCCAAACACTAGGAATTCCTCCTACCCATGGCACGCCTTATTGCCTTTCAAATACCAAGATAGTAATGGCAATACAATGGATTCACAATAAATTTCCGATTGGCCTTTACCGGATTACCAAGCAATCATTAATCCATAACAATTTCCATACTACTCATCCTATCTTGGAGTCATAGCATGGATCAAATCAAAACAAACTAATACAAAATGGCTAGAGAGATTCTAGTAGTTCTTATGCAAGAAAAACATTTCAACAATATCCAAAACACATGCTTTTATTTGAAACTTACTTGAAACTTATACATGGTAAAGGAAACCAAAATAATGAGTTACTCACCTTTGCTATTGTATCTTTAAAGATTATTGTATGTGTGTGAGTAGAGATATGCCTTCAAATCCTTGCTATTTTCAAGCAAGATAAGCTTTATAGTGAGTGTTCTATATATATATAGAGAATGCTTTGTTTGAGAGGTTAAAAGAGTGCTTTTGAAGGTGTTCTAAGAGTGGCAATATTTATGGACAAATTTGCTTAACTATTTCCTAAAAATTCTTGGATTCCACCTATGATAAAAGTGTAACATCCCAAAAATTTCTACAAATTAAAGTAAGCAACGAAGTTGTTCGTTTTGAAAGAATTACTTGAATATCATTGAAAGATTACTTGAAGATCAAAATATTGTTATGGAATTGACACTAAAGAAAGATTTGATTGATAATTGACATAAACTAAAGTGTAATGACTTAATTGACATGAATTGAAGAGTGTGAACTTGATTGAAAGATAATACAAAGGGGAAGGACTTCTTGGGCAATTTCATGACAAGTGTGCGGCGCCACATCGCGCCACTTGTCATGAGGTGATTGCGCCACTTATCATGGTATGATTGGCGCCACTTGTCACGTTATGATTGGCGGACTTCAAAAGTTATTAAAATTAGCTAAATCCTAACTATTATATAAAGGAAGCCAAGGATTTCATTTTTCTCTCAAACCATTTCCCTCTTTCTCTCCCGACCCCAAAAATTCGTCCAAAGTGACCTTGGGAAGGAGAAAACCGATAAAAACCCGCCAAAATATCTATTTGTCCTTTGAAAAGAGTCCTTTACCATATATGGAAGGATTATAGCTTGAAAGATAGCTTTAATTGGGGAATATCAAGGCTCTAAGCATACTTCTTCACGTGGATTATTCGAAGAATATTTGAGGTAGGTAACCTAATACTTTGATTCCTTTTCTA
>CAVNYN010287505.1:580-112449 GCA_963692815.1 Nyctanthes arbor-tristis | reverse complement strand
ATAATTAATTGACTCTTAAATATAGAATTAAGTTGCATCAATTCCCTAATTAAGTGACTCGTAGATTTAATTTGCATCAGTTCCCCTCCCTTGGGAGAAACTCGTCCCTGAGTTTAGCACCATGACCATCCTTGTCTTCACTATTGTATTGATAAAGTTCTCATACGATAAAACATCCGGGTAGCCATTGCTGCGAAGTGCAAACTGTTGTGCACAATAATCTGGAAATGTGCTCAACCTAGATGCAAAAGAACTTTTCTTCCAAAACCAACAATCATGCCATGAAAAGATTTGCTCCAAGCCCCTCTTCAATGCAATCTTTTTCTCCATAGCCTTGTGACATGCTCGATGGTTACCAAATCCACTGATGAACAACTTCATCCCTGAAATCTCACTAGGAAGTGTATTGTTAATGATGAAGATATTATAACCAACCTTTGAATCTACTAGTGAGCCAAATAACTTCCCATTTGTCACTCCTCTCATAAAAACTTGTCTGAAATTCATTCACGTTAGCATGAACAGTTAGCATTAAATAACTCTCCCTCTCTGTCACAATCATTTGCATCAGCTACACTCCATTGACATGAGACAGCTTGAACTGAGATCTTGTTTTTCATTCGTTAAGTAATCTGGGTTGCTCAGATTAATTTCCTTCACCATATTCATTTCAACAAATACCTCCTCCTTGTGTTCCAACAATTTCACACTTTAATGCTTGCTCATTCTCTCTCTCATTCTTCTTCTCTAACTCATGATCCACCTCTTTAATTTCGGCAGAATTAATGCCAAGGTTGTTCTCCTTCTTTTTCTTCAAAATACTCTTCCTCTTATTTATTTCATCCTCTTCGTCATTGGATGGCTTTCCATCTATTCGAACATTAGTTACAACAGATTTGGTAGTAGTATATGTGATTGGATCAGATAAGGGGAGTAGAGTTGAGACAATTTGCATTACCTTGGCAGAAACTTGGATTGGATGCCTTTCTAGTGTTTTTAGTCTTTCTATCGATATGAAGTTCAACACGTAGAGCCAAGTTAACCGCCTCATCCATCGTCCAAATGGTTTGTAACTCAAGCTTCACTTTAATTCCAACATTCAGTCTATATATGTACCTCGAGACTAGATTTTCAAATTCAGGAATATTGTTTTCAGTATACAAGTAACAGAACTCCTTTGTATACTCTTCAACGCTTCGACTTATTTGCTTGCAATTTCGATACCGTTGATGCATTGTTTGAAAGTAACTCCTAGGAAGGAACTTGCCCATCAATAATTGCTTCATTTTCGGCCGAGTACGAATAGGTTTTTGACCTTCCATTTGACGATAGTGTTGGACTTGTTGCCACCAATGTGCAGCAACACCACATAGTCTACGCTCAACATAGTTGACTCTTTTTCCTTCTGGAATATCTAAATCCTCAAAGAATTGCTCAATTATTTGCAACCAATCTAGGAAACCATCAATATTCAAGTGCCCATCAAAATTTGGTATCTCTATTTCTCTTTTTTGACGTAAGGCATTGGGTTCATTGATGTCCAGTAGACCAGCCTGTTCCAATCTAGTGCATAGTTGGGTGATCTGTTGTTTGAGATTCTGGAATTCCGTCGTGAAACTCCGTGCACTCGATCCTTAGTTTGTCTAGCCATTAATTAGTCATAGTAACAAGTCTTTACAAGCTTTGATACCACTTAAAGCAATCTGATTCTTTTAAGGCAAAGAATCAGGGAATAAGTTTACTCCAAACACCGTTAGAGCGAAGATTTTTAAGTAAAAACTGGAAAAACTTGAGAGAATACTTGAATAAGACTTCATAATTTTAATATTCAGGAAATAGGTTGCCTACATATGTTGACGTGTGCTCTTCCGATCTTATACTACTAATGCATATGACTCTATAATTACTAATACAATAAATGAAAAAATGAAACATATTCTAAGAATTAACTCACTCTTAATTGCATAATTAATTGACTCTTAAATATAGAATTAAATTGCATCAATTGCCTAATTAAGTGACTTGTAACGGTAAATTTAATTTGCATCATGCTATAAGTGGATAACAAAGGTCAAATGCAAGCTGATGGAGCTTCATGGGATCCCAATCGGAAAAAGTTGCCGATCTTAAATATTTTGGAGATGAAGACTTCAAATTGATAGAAAGATGTGCAAAGTCAGTTTCATTTTTCACTTGAAATCTCTATGGATACTATGTATGGTCTTTCTATCCCAATGTATCCATAACTTCTTCAGCGGGCATCTTAAATAGAAGTTAAGTAGATCGTTCTTGTGCTCATTAAGTTGTTGACTATTGTCGTATTTACGAAGGTTAACATAACTCGTTATTTGGATATTCACTGACATATTGGACTATATTTTCCTAAATGTATATTTGAATGTTTCTCAGGTGAAATCCCACCTGCAAACTAGTAAGCAAAATGCAGACTCAGATTTCCTACCTGAAAGTATCTCTGAATGTTTTTCAGGTGAAATCACGCCTGCAAATATATAAGCAAAATGCAGAGACAATCTTATCGAGATACTGGAATGTGTCGAAGAAGGTATTTGAATTTGATGAAATCGTGGTACTTTAAACCATGCATATTCCCATGAATTTACTCATTAGTGCTTAGTATGCAGATTGATGGAAACCGTCCTAAAGAAGTGGTTTTTAAGGAAATAGATTCCTTGTTGTCAAGAGTGCAGAAAGAAAAAGAGGCATCAAAATCAGGTTGTTCATCCAGCAGAAATGTCAGATTTCAAGGAATTCATTTAAAAGAACTGGAAGTCCTATACGCGTAACACATCTTTGTTTCTCTCTATGTGTGTAAAAGATTTAAATTTGTTCAATCTTTTTCGCCTTCTATTTATTAGGTTGGAATATTCGGGATAAAGAGCCAAGACCATTCTAATATGAATTTCTTACTACAAGAAGTGCCCCCTGGCTTTTTACGGATATGGTTTTTACCACTTGAGCACTTCTGATTTTGTAGATTTGGAAAGTAATCTTCTACACGAATAATTTGGATGACCAAACCAAATGACTCACCTTTACTCTTTTATTTAATGTATTCGATTTCTAGTTTCTTAGCCTGGGGTCGGGGGAGATGCATTTTTCTATTTGATTTAACACCTCTGGCTGAGAATGGAGGACAGACAGCTTGACATCCTAAGATTCTGAGTTGAGATATTTTTTGGTTTCTAATCTCATTTATTTAAATAATTCAGCCAGCCTGTCAATGTTTAATCTAGTTTATTTACTACTGATAATTGCTTCGGATTCACCAATCTTCATTTGACTGCACTCTGCATGTACGTTGGCGGTAAGTGGCAGCCATTGTGATGAGAAATCTTCAAATAAGGTATCTGGTGACTTGCTGTAAATATACTTGCATAGTCATTTGCTTGTATTTCATTGAGGTAAATACATAATGAAAAGATATCTGTTAGCTCTACAGATTTCTTAACTTACTTTGTCACTAAATTGTATAGAAAAGTTGGAGAGGCATACCAACAAGACTGAATAATATTCCTCGTTCTAGAGAAATCAGGGAATATTTTTATAATGACGTGTTGCAAGCAGCCCAAAGAGCAGTAAACAATGGGAAAACTCGAATAAAGGTCGGTATCTTTATATGTCTCTTTCTAAATTGGAAGAGATGTTGTTACGTTAGCTTTTATGATATCTCATTTCTATTCATACTGGTACATCCTTAATGGAAAATCTATCTTAAAACTCTCCAGCAGTTCACATGAATCAATGACTTCCTTTTTTCTCAGGCATACTTATTATAATGAAACAAAGTTCATAAGTATCCATTACTAATTATTGAGAACTTGCCTCCTTTCTTAACTTGCATTAGTGGGGAGGGAGAGGGAGAGGGAGAGAGATGGGGGGGGAGGGGGACCAATGTAGCATATTTCTTCGACATGAGTACTTGAATTTCTCTATAGCCCGTTCTCATGATGAACAATAATGTATCTAGGTGGAGATCAATATTCCAGAGCTGAATCCAGAAATGGTGCGAAAACTCTCTTTCCTCATTTTCCTTCTCTCTTTTTTTTTTTTTTTTCAACTTGATTTTCTTCACCAGTTCAAAATTAAGGATATCTTGTCATGCACAGGATGTTTATCGAATTGGTACCTTAATGGAACTTGTTCGTGTTCTAGCTCTTTCCTTTGCTGATGATGGAAAGCGGATCAAGGTTGATGTAACATCTTTCTACGATTAACTTTATGTCTTTGGGAAACAGTAGGTGTGTAACTGATCTTCTGGATTTCTCTTTTAGGTTTGTGTGCAAGGCTCTATGGGAGAAGGTGCACTTGCTGGTATGCCATTGCAGCTTGCAGGAACGCGAAAAATTTTAGAGTTCATGGACTGGGGTGATTATGGTGCTGTGGATACTTTTATCAAGATTGATTCTATAGGTTTGGACTGAGCTCATTACGATGCGTACTTGTGTGCTTCATAGCTTTATTTATTTATTCACTTATTCCTCTTCTGATGTTGGCTATCCACAACCATTGTCTATCAATATATTAAGCGTTCGTCCCGTTTTCAGTTCTTTTTTCCCTCTATATCAACATAACAATAACCTTTTGTTTTATGGTGGAGTGTTGTGTTCTTGGTAAAGATTAAGAGGGTTTATGATTTTGATTCTCCAGGAATTGATTTTGTGATAAGTGAATTTTTTTTTTAGTATGTGTGATTAAAAAGTAGTAACTGGAAATATGAAAAATTATATTTAAATAAAAGAATCTATGGTTGAGAATGAAAGTTGAAAAGAATTTATTCTCAAAGAATCAATTCCATACAAGGCCTAAGTTAATAATAATGACGGCAAAGGTAATCATTCCATGACACAATGCACCGATAAATTAATTGGATGTAGATATCTAGGTAGGCCATATATTGTAAATGCTCTTTTCTTAGTTTTCTTCAGGGACGGACCTAGGATTTTGAGTAGGACCGAGCTAGATTAAGAGAAAAATAACCCGGGGTCCGCCCCCTTCCCAGGGGTTCGGGGCAGCGCCCCCGAAATATATATATTTTTTAATAGTATAAATTTTTAGAAATTAAATGACACTAAAAACGTTAGAATACATAAAAATTTTAAAAAAAAATTGACATAATCTCTTTTGGAAATTAGCTTAAATCAAATCTGAAATATAATAACATTCTCCTAAATACACAAATCACAAGCATATATAGTAACTTTAACCATCTTTTATCCATTAATGGCAAACAAAAACAAATAGATATTATAGCACAAAAGATAAAAGAGTCTTCATTCTCCTAAATACATCATAAGTAAATTTGAATTTATTTTTGGTATTGCGCTAACTAGATATGTCTATAAATTGCTTCCCGTTTTTTGTATTTGTTTTGAGCCAAGAAAACTTAGATTTATTTTTGGTATTGGGCTAACTAAAGAATTTAAAAAAAAAAAAGTTTGAGTTTGGGTTTTAGGATGGATGGAGCTAACTTCTTTTGGACTACCTAAGAATTATATTTAGGCTTTCAAAAAAAAAGAAAAAAAAAATCAGATGCACCGAGCTAAAGCTCGGTCCGGGCCTTTAGTCGGTCCGTCCATGGTTTTCTTGTAAGTCATTAATCCTTTCTGCAAGAGTTGTGAATTCACCTGTGATATGCCCCTGCAATATGAATACTTACTCTGTTCTGCAGGTGGCAAGGAGGTTGATGAGCAGGATGACATGTTTATCTTGGTGGCTCCTCAAAATGCAATGGGAAACTGTATCATTGATGTAAGGAGCTTGAAGAGTAAAATGCTCTCTGCTTCTTGAACTTATATTAAAATTCTCTATTTCACTATCCTTGGGAATTAATCACGCAGGATCTTAGGGCTATGACTGATGCTGCGGGACATCGTCCAGTTATTCTTGTCAACCCCAGACTGAAGGTTGGATTTTAAAATTTTCTAAGCAGAATTGCTTTGTTCTGTGTCTGTATTTATAAATTTCTTAGAAGGTGGAAAATTTAGTGCTTACCGCAGTGGTCTTATTAGGCAGGCCACTGTAAGTACTTTGATGAATCATGAGTAAATTGTAAACCACTGTAATCCTGCACTGATCTCCAAGTGAGTCATGAATCATGAGTAAATTGTAAACCACTGTAATCCTGCACTGACCTCCAAGTGAGTCAACAAGCAAGTTACTAAGCCATTAAGCTTATTTTCTCCTTTCAAGATATAACTAGAGTCTAGAACAGCAAACCAGTTATACTGAATGCTGAGTCAAACATGTGCAAATGAGATTGAATTAGACTAAAAATCCTGAGCTACATGAACTCAATCACCTGATAGGAGGTAAACAAAAGCAGACTCAAGAATTGTTTTCTCAAAAAAGAGGGGGGAAAATGTTAACTACCCTGTTCAAACTGGTTCCTAAACTAATATGTGAGCTTGAGTATTGTTTGGCTGAGCTAGTTTATTCATTTATCGAAACTAAAATGCTGCTATTTTTGAGTTGGAAGCTTGTGTTGAAACTTATTTGGAAACTCGCTAAAATACTATTCTTTGTCGAATGATAGATATTTGACCTGCATGAGATAAGACCATGTTCACAAACAAGTTCAAGCTCGAACTCTTCTGGACCATTCCTGTCTTAGATCGAACTTTGTCTACGATGAAATTTTATTTTCGTAATTTGAATATCTAACAATAAAATTTCATGATACCCTGATAACAAAACCCCCATTGATAGTGGCTACCGTGTTTCTTTCTTTATAATCCCCCCCCCCCCCTTTCATGTACTCAAGTATGAGTGTTACAGCCTTTTATTGGTATAATGTGGGATTTATTAAAATCAGAGATCAGAATGGAGTTCCCCCAAAATTAGAAATTACACACATACACGCAGACTACATTTTTCTGGGGCTGTCTTGCTTATCCTTGTGCACATTGTCTTGAATAATCACTGATTTTAGTATAAACTGAAATTGTTAGGATTTGCCGGGTTCAAGTGGCGTCATGCAAGTAAGTATATAGATTATAGATTGATCAGGTTCGGGAATTGCATGACCGGAATATCTGTTTGTGACTTTCCAATTTGTCATTTATCTGCAAGACAATGGGTCGAGAGAAGAGATTAGAGTATGCCGCTTCATTTGAAATATGCTACTGCTTCCGGCTGCTCTATTATGCAGGCACACAATATCCTATCATGGGAGCTCTCAGGTAAGATCATTAGTACCACTGACATTTCAGTATTAATACATAAGTATTTTTCCTTCCACCATCTTCTATCTGAGTTTCAATTGCTTTTGTGATACGGTTAATACTGAAGCTATGAGCTATATTTTGATATTAGCACATTAAAATTTGAAGAGGCATGTATTATTAAACAATTCTCGTCTTTTCTTTGACAATGTTCTCTAGAATACCATGTCAAGTACAAAATGTGGGACTATAAAAAGATAGATGTACAAGAGTACTGCAGATGTAGAGGATCTAACGGGATGCCAGTAATTTTGAGAAACTACTATGAATTAATGTTCCTTGTCAAGCCTCACTAGAGAAGTTGCATGGTAATGCCAGGATGTCTTACCCATATGAGTATGAGTTATACAAGAGGGTGGATGAATCTCCAAGAAGGGAAAAATACAAAATCTTGTCGACATTTGCAAAAAGACCTACTGGTGAAGAAATCAATGATGCATTTGAAGGAAAAAATAGGTAAGGAAAATCTGTTCATCTTACTTTGGAAGTTGGCTGCTTAAGTTCGAACTTTGCCCTCTAGTATTGTAATTTGCTTATCATACAATACTTGCAGAAAGGAAGCTAAAAGAGCAACGGGAATATGGTAAGAATATATCAAGTTCATTGCAGTTTGTTTCTGGTATTCATTGGATTTCAACGGCATCCGTCTCCTTGTAGGGGCTTCTTGAGTAGCATACTTTGAGCTAACAAAAAAGGCAGATATCAACTGAGAAATGCATACTGTCCCGTATTAAGTATCATGGTAAATAATCGGCCCCACCCACCAAAAAAAAAGAAGGAAACGCAGAGTACCTAAAAACTGAAGATTGAGCTGAGTTTATCACCCTTTTTAATGCTTTTTTAGGTTCCTGCAACGAGATTCTTGTTGAAGGTGATCTATAAAGATTTCCATGTTCCTGCGCCATGAAGCAAAATATCCAGCATTTGCCAATGGAGAGAGTGAGTTCAACAATGCTTGGCTTTTATGTCGAAAGTGATTTTTACGAATCTGCTGTATATATGTAGAATAATGTTTTTAAAGACTCAAAACTTGTAGCGGAAGTCCGGAAGTCCTGCACGTGCTAATTGCATTTGTGGGTAGTCGAAACAGATTAGTTTTAAATTTCTGATGGTCATTCAACCACAGAATATTATACTGTATGTTTTAAACTCATTTACACTTGCAAAAACTTGAAGTTTTCATATTGATATTTTGTCACGCATTGTACTTTTTAGTATTTTGTTTTGATCAAAATACATGCCTTGCATGCTATGATGTTCTACCTTTTTTTGGGTAAAAAATCTATTTTTACCATCAAACTAATTATGCAAAATGAAATAAAGGGAAGGAAAAAGAAAATAAATAAATAAAACATCTATTTAATTTATCTGGTAGACAATTAAATGAATCGTCTTATATTAGAAGATACCAATATATCTATAAAAATTAGTACAATGTTTAACTTATACATTCTTGCTTCTAAACACTGGAGTAATAGTAATATACATTGGATCTTCTTTTCACCCAAGTTATTATTTATTTATTAATGGTAATCGTGTTTAGAAAAATAAAATCAAAACATACCAGCGTTGATCCGGTACTTTTAGATAATTAATGGGCTACAGGTAATAATAATTAAATAATAAACACTAATTCATTAAATCCTCTAATCTCACACTTTTTTTTTTTTTTTTGGGGGCGCAAACCTCTTATCTCACAATTGTTGAATATTAGTACAAATAGTTATTAACCGGCTATAAATAAAACACGTGAATTATGTAGAATTCACGTAACTAATGATGTGCACATCACCAAAACATAAATGTGAAGACATCAAATATGGTTCTCCTGATCACAATATCTTTAGTGGGTGGTGCAATAATATTTCAGTGGATATCCTAGGAGATTCTTTCCTTACTTCAACTTTTCATTGGATAAGATAAGATGTATTATGTTATGAAAATTTTCATGCCCATTTCCGTATTTAGATGTTAAAGTTAAAACGAGCATCCATCACAATAAAGAGAATCCGACTACTCGTAAGATCACTCTTATATGAAGATGTGCTCATTTTAATACTTGAGCACAATATTCAAGTGAAAAAAAAAACTCAAGTGTCCTTAAAACACATAGTAAGGAAATCAAACATTTAGGCTGCGTTCTTTTCGTGATTTAATTTTCTATTTTTGAGTTTTCAATTCATTTTCAATTTTTTGTTTTGTTTGCTTGTTTTCAGATTTCTAAAAATGCATTTACTTTGTCATTTTTGAAAACTTTATTAAGAAACATAACACTAGAAAACTTGTTTTTTTTGACATTTTGAGAATTTATTTGTTTGTTAAGTAAATTAAATTATTTTATTCTTTCGTTAAAAAATAATTATTTTGTTTTAATGTGTCATTATCAAAATTAAAATATGAAAGTTTGCTATAGTTTGTTATGAAGAAAAAGGAAATACAAAAAAATAATAATAAAATTAACAATAAAAAAACTAACTTTGGAAGCATAAGACACATGAATAAAATTAGAGGAGAGAAAAATTAGAGGACGAGAGACGAAGGGTTGTAAAATTAGAGGAGAGAGAAATTGAAATTCTCAAAACAAAGCGTTTTCTTTGTTTTTAATTAATTGCCTTGTTTTTCAAAATTCGTTTTTGAATATGAAAGTAAACGCATTTTTAGTGTTTTAAAAAATTGAAAACTAAAAATGGTCTCAAAACAGTAAAGAGAACATACCCTTAATACTTCGTATGCTCGTGTTACAATTTTCGTGTTGAACAAACCTAACTATTTTGTGAGTTGGTTGAAGCACGCATGTGTTATGATGTTTAACTTGTGTGTTATCGTGTATAGAAAAATTAAATATAAACAATAATAATCTAGTATTTGCGTGAATTTTCAATACTCTAAAAACATTGAGTTCAGTACCCGAATTCAATAGAGAAGTGACATCTATATAGAAGCTATCGAATTAATTAATTGAAACTTTTATATATAATAACTATTTCATTTCTCACCGGCCGGGAGTAATGCGTCTACGCTACTCTTGAAGTATTCAAACATTTCACCAGGAATTGATTAATGTTTTAAGTTTCACCAACTAATAATGGGTTAAATATTATTTATTACCACTCTGAAATTATTAATAATAGAAAAATTCTCAAAACACAAGAAAGTCATGTGCAGTGCATATTTAGAGGTATTGATAACCAAAAATAAAAATAACGATAAGTTCCCAACCGTACTGGAACATATTCCAATACCAACCTGCTGGCCATTTTTGGTCAATCCCTCCAAATTCAGCTTGTACATGTGCACTGACTTAGACCAATTATTTTTTACTTGAAGGAATTATTTAGTACCTCTTTGATTTAATTTATGGTAATTAATTTATACAAGAAATTATAAAGATATGAAATAAATAGTGTAAATTTAGTAAAAGTTTGAAATTTGTGAATACAAATGAGTAATTATTAAATTAGTAGTTAAATAAATAGTAGATATTATAATATAGGGTTAATTACACCTAGCGTCCCTAACCTTGCAGTTGTGTATCGATTACGTCCCTAGTTTTTAATTTTACGTTTTTACATTCTTAACCTTTAGTGAAATCCCTTTTTTCGTCTCTGGAGACGGAAAACGTCAATTTAGACCGTTAAGGACAGGGGTATTTTGGGCAAAACAAAAAAATAAATATTTTAGCATATTTTAATTAAAATTTTTGAAAAACAAGAAAAGAAAAATAGTGGGAGGGGGACGCCCCCCCAAAAAAAACCACCATTCCGGTAGTCTTTGTTGCCAGAACGGCAGCCATTTCCTGCTGCTGGAATGGTGGTTTTGGGGGGGGGGGGAGTCCCCCTCCCACCATTTTTCTTTTCTTTTTTTTTTAAAATTTTAAATTAAAATATGTTAAAATATTCATTTTTTTTTGTTTTGCCCAAAATACCCCTATCTTTAACTGTTGAAATTGACATTTTCTGTCTCCAGGGACCAAAAAAAGGATTTCACTAAAAGTTATGAACGTAAAAACATAAAATTAAAGGTTAGAGACGTAATTGATATAAAACTGTAAGATTGGAAACTCAAGGTGTAATTAATCTTATAATGTATTTTGATAAAGTAGATAGTCAATTAATATCATAAATGAAGCTGATACAATTCTGGCAGTAATAATAATAATCACTAGTCAAAACTGGGAGGGATCGACTATAACTATCAGTCATAGTCAAAATTGGGAGGGATCGACTATAACATGACGTGTTCTAGTTGATAACACTATCAGTTACTGTCGTCGACGTCGAAAAAGAGTTGAAATTTGCCGAGCTCCTGGAGGTCCGGCGATGGCGGGAGGGTCGTTTGCGCCGAGCGGGGTGGCGAAGGAGAGAGCAGAGGAGTATAAGGGAAGGGTCACTGCTTTTGTGATCATAGCCTGTGTTGTTGCTGCAGTTGGAGGATCACTCTTTGGCTATGATATTGGGATTTCAGGTTTCTTTTTCTCTGTTCCAAGTTCTATCTTTCTCTTACCCGCCAGTAAAAATTCCCTTTTTTTAGTTAGAAATTAGAAATAATCACTGTTCTATGTGTAACTTTTGTGGTTGTGTAGAGAGAGAGGGTCCATATGATGTAATAAATTCTCGGTGAGGTGATTTCTTCTATTTGATGTTCAGAACTGTAAAACAAGCAACTGAGTGGTACTCCTAATTGATGATAGCCAAATGTACTTAAAACAATTTTTACAGTGATACCAAACTGTAAAACAAGAACTGGTAGTGACTGACTGAGTATCTGAACCTGTTACCTCTGTGACTATTATTAACAGGAGGAGTCACTTCTATGGATGGATTTCTTGAAAAATTCTTCCCGGATGTGTACAGAAAGAAAGGGCATGTCCACGAAAACAACTACTGCAAGTACAACAACCAAGGTCTTGCAGCATTTACATCATCTCTATATCTTGCTGGCTTGGTGGCGTCTCTAATAGCGTCCCCCATCACGCGAAAGTATGGACGCAGAGGAAGTATCATCTGTGGTGGACTGAGCTTTATTATTGGAGCAACTTTAGATGCTTCCGCTGTGAATTTGGCAATGCTCATTTTAGGCCGGATCATGCTCGGTGTTGGCATTGGATTTGGCAACCAGGTAAATTTTCAGCCTCAGTTTCTGTTGTATCTTCTACAGACTATTAGAGTATAGAGTAATTCGACTTATGAGCATTTTCCTTCTTGTTTGTGCTCAAAGGCAGTGCCATTGTATTTATCAGAAATGGCTCCAACTCATCTTCGAGGAGGCCTGAATATGATGTTTCAACTGGCAACTACACTTGGGATCTTCACAGCAAACATGATAAGTTATGGAACACAAAAGCTTAAGCCATGGGGGTGGAGGCTTTCCCTAGGCCTTGCGGCAGGACCAGCTATTTTAATGGCTGTAGGCGGAATATTTCTGCCTGAAACTCCTAACAGTTTAATTGAAAGAGGATTAAAAGAAAAGGGACAAAGAGTTCTTGAGAAAATCAGAGGAACCTCAGATATCCATGCTGAGTTGGAAGACATAATTGACGCGAGTGATCTTGCAAACTCTATTAAGCATCCTTTCAGAAACATTCTTCAGAGAAGGAACAGGCCTCAGTTGGTCATGGCAATTTTCATGCCAACTTTTCAGATACTCACAGGCATAAACGCCATTCTTTTCTATGCACCGGTACTGTTCCAGACTATGGGATTCACAGGAAATGCTTCTCTGTACTCTTCTGCTTTGACTGGAGCAGTACTTGCTTCATCCACCTTCATATCGATTCTAACTGTTGACAGATGGGGGCGCAGAGCTTTACTAATTAGCGGAGGAATACAAATGATCGTGTGTCAGGTGCGAGAACAGCCAATCTTTTCTTTCAATGAGATCAAATGGAGCTCCTTTTGGTTTTTTCTAATTATACTTCTGTGGTGTGTAGGTTATAGCGGCAATCATACTGGGGCTCAAATTCAGCAGCGACGAGAAACTTTCAAAGAGCTTCTCGATATTAGTAGTGGCTATAATCTGTCTCTTTGTAGCAGCTTTCGGGTGGTCATGGGGACCTCTTGGCTGGACAATTCCGAGTGAGATATTCCCATTAGAAACTCGATCAGCTGGACAAAGCATTACGGTGGCAGTTAATCTATTCTTCACATTCATAATAGGCCAATGTTTCCTCTCCCTTCTATGTGCATTCAAGTTTGGGATTTTCCTCTTCTTTGCTGGTTGGATTACAATCATGACAATCTTTGTCTATTTCTTCCTCCCTGAGACAAAGGGCGTCCCCATCGAAGAGATGATTTTCTTGTGGAGAAAACATTGGTTCTGGAAAAGGATTATGCCCAGATATCCAGAGACAGAAGCGGTATCATAATATTTCAAGAAACTCAGTCGAGAGGAGATCAAATATAGAGTGAATTAACTTTGTTAAAGTATAGGCTCCATTGCTGATGTGTGATGAACTAGAGAAAAGACAGCAGTATATGTCAACCCTCTTTATCTGGTAGGCGATGCTCGTGAAGTTTACACTACACGCTATCCTTAATAAATATATTGCAATGTGTATGAAAAAGACGAGAAAAAAAGGAAGTTCGGTAACTTCCAATGTACTTTCATCTTCATTTGATTGTAATGTGAGAGATAAATATTAGGAAATAATATATCAAAAGTTATTAAAAAAATTAAATTAAAAGTTTAAATTTGACAATTTAATTATTTTAAATTAGAGAAGCTAAAAGTAAAAGTTGATAAGTTATCTATCACTGCTTCTCAAAATCTGCCTTTGGTAACTTTAAATTTAGATCATTAACCATTATTAGGGCGGACTCTTTAAAGAGGCGAGTGAGGTATTTTACAGGCCCAAATTTAATTGTTATACAGGGCCCCAGGCCTTTTTTAGTTAAAAGGGCTTAGAAAATTAAGAGAGGGCCCAAAATTAGGCCCTGAAAATCGGCCTACCCAATCCCAAACAAACTAACGGGCTTAAAAACTATAAAAATCAAAAATAAAAAAAAAAATAATGAAAAGGTGTTCAAAACAAAAAAATTCAGATGACGTGAAAGGTCTGAGGAACCGGGAAAAGGACTCGAAACAAAACTTAATTCGAACGGCTTTCATTCGCACGTGAACCTGTGAACGGTCGCCGTCCGATAGCTCTGCCTCTCGTCGTCCTCCCGTCGGTCGAGTCTCCCATTTGGTCGCCGGTCCGCAGTCACTCGTGCATCGCAGCAGCCAAAGCCTCAGGTAAGCTAACCCTAATTCCTAAGTTCCTAATTCCCAATTGGCATTTGGAAATTGCTTATGTTCTTCACGTTTACTTGTTTTGTGCTTTTTTGAGTTAGTATATTTATTTTTTTTTTTTCTGTAGAATCGCACAGCGAGTTAGTATATTTATTCTCCTATGAATTAGCCTATTTTTCAAGAGGAATTGGGCATACATGATGAATTAGGATTTAGGCATAAAGTAATCCAATCTTTTAAATAAAATGATAATTATGAGAACGTGTACATTGCTGGAATTTTTACATTGCAAACTTATGAATTATTAGACGATATTTGGTCAAGAACCTATGCAATGATTTATTATGAATTCTTTCATTTGCTGGAATTTTTTCATTGCCGGATTTTTAAAACTATTTTCACCACTCCAATCCAACCATTATAGGACATAAGTAGTGCAGCATTCAACAGAGGATATTGTCTAGAATTATATTTGGGTTGTGTTTTTCATTTTTAATGATTAAAAGAAAAAAATTGGGATCTATTTGCTTGAATCCCTTTGCACTTTGAGAATTATGAATTGAGTAATATGAACTTATGGACTTACATATATTGTTCCTTATAGTCATCTTTGGTTTTGCTTAATTTTTTTTTGCTGGTACTTGTAGGACAATTGAATTAGAAATAGTTATACGTCGTGCCTCTGAAATATGAATTCGTGCCTCTGAAATATGTATCCGGATATCAGAAAAGAAAAAAGAAAGAAAAGGAAATAGCTTTAATACGAATATAGGCGGAAGACCTTTGATTAGTGTATTTGTGGTGTTTAGGTGACTTTTTCAGATATCGTAATGCGTTTTGGTAATAATATAGTAATCTTTTAGAATTTTTTTTTTAAAAAAAAAATTTAATGTTCGATATATGTGTCTTTCAATCTATATGTTTTGTTTCGTGATAGAAGGTAACTATTTGTTGCTATGTCGGGGACCTATTTTCGAGCTCGTGTCAGGCCTTAGAAATCACAGGCCAGCCCTGATCATTATCAATTCATGGACTAAATCACCGAATCTCTTAATTGCGCAAATTTCCATCTAATTTTCCGACCCCTTAGCCCACTACGTGTCTCTGCCTCTATACCTTCTTTCCTCTTTTTTTTTTTTTAATTAATTGAATCTCTTTGCCGGTATCATTCAATGGTTGAATGATACTTGGTTTGTGTAGATTGAGAAAGTTGTTTTCGACACTATTGATGACAGTGTAATTTTACACCGTCATGAAATTATGAAACCGCGTCGGTTACATTTGTATAAAGGTCCTACAGTTTTGTAACTATATTTTGCTATTAGCAGTGGAAATGGGAAAGTGTAGTGTTGGAATGTTGCTTTCTTTTCTAGCTATTGCTTGCTAGATACTTTGTAAATAAAATGTGTTGCACAAACATGTTTCTTAAATTTTTATTGTGCATACCTGTTTAAAAAAGGTCTAGCTCCACCACTGCTTTGATATCATTTAGTTCTTTGGTTTTTTGACATTTGATTTATTAATGGTTCCTTCTTTCATGGAGGATAATTTGTAGGTTTATATTGTGTTCTTAGACAAAATTTGGTCTTATTGAGAACTCCACAACTGATAAATTTTATAAATTGCTAGTTGAGGAAGCTGAACCAGTTAGAGCAAGATGCCTCTTTATGACTGCATGCTTTTGTTGAAACCCAAACCCCATGTCACAAAGGAGGCTTTGATGGATTTAGTTGCTCGGGTTGGAAGGCATGCATATGCAAGAAATGGAGTAGTCACTGATGTAAAATCTTTTGGAACTGTTCAATTGGGTTATGGTATCAAGAAGCTTGACGGAAGATACTATCAGGTATAAAGTTCTATCTTTGTCAATGCATATTTGTTGGGATAAATTTCTTTCTGCATCAGACTACTACTTTCTATCTATGTTTTACATATATGTAAATTGTGACAGTTTACATTGCTTTAAGTTTACCTCAATCTTGATCCATCAGACAATATGTAGGAAGTTGAGTGGTTGACTTTTGCATTTTAAATAGTTCAACATTCTGTTTTAAATAAGATATAAATTGCTGAACTCCTTCAGTGAGTATTTGTCTGTGGCGGAGGTGAACTTTCTCTGAACATCATGAAGCATCTGTCTGATTTATACCGTCCCTGTCCACCTTTGTCCCATTGGTATAACAAAAAGGCTGAAAAAAAAAAAGCTTATGTTAAGGTTGAGTCGTGAGGAAGTTACAGTTAAATTGACTTGAATCTGAATTCTCTTTCAAATATCTAGTACAGATTGTTCAATTCTCTCCCATCGAATTCTTCCTGGAGTATTATGATTTTTAACAGATTAGAATTACATTACCAAACTATATGTGAACATGCTAAAAGTTGCTTCTGTCTAGAAGTGAAGAAGTCACTCTTCGGGAGAAGTTGGGTGTCCCAGCTCATAAGAACTTACATTTGTATGCTTTGGTTTTGGCACCTGCTGGATGGTTGGTTGACAGGTGTCTAGCTAGCAAAGAACCCGAAAAAAACCTCCCTTCAGTGTGCAACTCTACTAATTTAAGCATCGAAGGAAGAGTACTCAAATCTACCTTTTCTTTAAAGATATCATACAACCAGTTTCCCTCCTTCCCTCAGCCTCTTTGAGCTAAACATATATTCTTTTCAAAGTGCTTTCAAACACAAGGGATGTTTGATTCTCATTCTAAATTCCACATTATTATTTGACCCGTCACCAGTTTTGCAACTACTAGCTACAATCGCACATCTCAGACCTCCATTCTGCCTTATTATAATTTCCCCATTACAATGGGAAATTATATGAGAATCGAACACCCATTTATTAATCTTTTCATGAGATGAGTCTCCTTTATGCTTAGTTCTTAACGGAGGTACTTGTGGCTTGACCTTGGCATATAAAGTCATTTGTTGCTTCTTATTTTTCATTTTCTATCTTAAATATTGTCAAGCAGGAAAGAACAAGCTCTCGAGTAGACACCAGATTTTCTGTCTAATCTTTTCAGGAAAACTTCGTTGGCCTAGTTGATGTGCTCCAATTCATGCAAAACAATATTACATTAGTTGGAATTAAGGTGATGTTGCTGACTTTCATTTATATGAGAGCGTATTTGCAAACTCGAGAACCTTATATGTTCATTTACCCAGATTTCAATTGTAGAACTTTCTATAGTCAGCAGGCAACAGCTTGAGCACTGTTTTAAGGTGATTGTATAGATTCTTTCATGTGCTAACTCACTGGATTTCTTTCTTGAGTTTCTTTTTTATGATGTGGGAGTGAGCTAGTGTTGCTGCATTTCTTGCTCGCTGGAGCTGCATAGAACTAATAAGTTTAAATATGCATAGCCGTTTACTTCATCAAAAGTTTAGGACATCCATTTTATAGGATGTCTTTATTTGATACTATATAGGAAGCCTTTTCATCATTATGAGGTTGTAGATGATAGATTACGGCCACCATTTCCGATATCTTGCTTATTGCCCCTCTTCTTCCTTGTATAGTTGTTTGTGTTTCCGTTTTCTATTGGCATATTCTATGATTTCCTCTAGTTCTCGTTGCTGGAGTGTAAGGGTTGTTTGCTCATCTTCGATGTTGCATGCTCCTTTCTTTTTATGTTTCCAGTGTCGTATTTTTTTTTTATTTGACCTCAAAATTTGGATTTTGGTTTTGATCTCTGACAATACTTTGTAGCCTTTCCTGCTCTGTAAAGTTGATCCCCGAAGCTTTCGTTTTTGTAACTCTCATGGCCTAAAGACCCCCCCCCAACCCCTCTTTTGGGTATGGATTATTAATTATTTAAACATCATTTAGGGCCAACTGATGCAAATGACAATGATGACGCCACCCAGCATGAATAAGGAGCTGCATTACCTAAACAAGGAAGACAGATTACTTCGCTGGCTTTTGGTAAAACACCGTGATATCAAGAATGGACTGGAATATACGAGTGCAGATGATGCTAAGAATGAGCTCAGCAGGTTCAGAAGCAGCTTGTTCGAAGATGACGATGCGGATGAGGACGAAGATGATGAAGAAGAAGATGATGATGGTGATGAATATCAAGTGGATGAAGCCGAGACAAGGGATGCCTAAAAAATTGTCACTTGCTATGAAAGATGACTTCTCTGCCAACTGCTGGTCACTTGACCGATCTGACACCGTAGTTTTGCAAGATCTTCCCATAAATCAGATTTCTAAGCTATGGTGCTTGGGACTGCATTTTCTCCGAGATCAATGTATTAGAATGTTATTTAGAATTGTCGCATTGATATTACTTCCAGCCACTCTTTTCTTGAATGACATGAAATGAAATATAAGAAATGGAAGATAGTCATGGTATTATTTGATGGTGACAACACGGTATTATTTGATGGTGACAACATTAACGGCACAGGTAAAAGTGCCCCGTCTGTGGCGCCGTGCTCTCTAATTCACAGCATAATCGACAACTTTTTGTGAAAATTCCGGTGGCAACCACTGACTGCACATTCACATTCATACTCTCATGAAGACATCTTTTCAAAAGTAATGGGTACTTCCTTTTTCACCTCATTCCGGTGGTACCCCTTATGGCAACCACAAACAGCACAGGTTAGTGCGTCGGTCGTCCCTTCTTCTCCGTTGGGCGTGAACTCTTTGCATCCATCAGTAGAATACCTTCGGTAAATCGAATGATTCTTGTTGCATTCTGTATAAACCACTTCGGTTATGTACTTGACAGGAACGTATTCCTCAACCCTTCTGTGGAAATTCCTGTGGCAGCCACAGACTACGCATTCAAATCCGTCCTCTCCTGCCATGAACTCTTGGCATCCATCCCTTTTGTAACCTAAATCTGAATGGATTTTACGGCATTCGGCGTAAGATACAATCTTATCTCCCATGTTTTTTAACCCCAAGATCAATGCTTTTCTCCGAGTTCGTTTAGTGATTGAAGAAGGCCTGGATGCGATCAATATATATAAAATGGAAACAGGGCTTCAGCAGTGAGGATATCGGGAGGTGTGGACAAGTTGACCAAAAAGAAAACAAAAAAATTCCTTAGTTTTGTAAACCAATGAGAGATTCCAATGTGCCACCGATTGACTTCGTCAACTACCTCCTCCCTACCACTATTTGATGCACTAGTATCAAAGAAAACGTCAAAATTACTGTTCCTCTCTGATTCTATCCTAGGGATGTTACCATCAGACGAAGGGGAGAGGGTTTCTCCGTCTGGCCACCATTTTGGGTGTTGCAGTGATATTTACGAGACCATTTTCTTATTCAATTCTTCATCCATTAAACCTGGAAGGCAAATATCAGATTTCTATTGGAACAGACTAGTCACTGATATAAACTGGGTTATGGTATCAAGAAGCTTGACGGAAGATACTATCAGGTATACAGTTCTATCTTTGTCAATGCATATTTGTTGAGGTATTTTCTCTGTCCTGCTTTTTAGGTTATTTATATTGTTTTAAATATTTGCAAATTCTGACACTTTACATTGCTTTAATTTCACCTCTTATCTTGATCCATCAGACAGTATGACAGTACGTAATGAAGCCATAAAAGAAGTTGCGTGGATGATTTTTGCACTTTAAATGGTTTGACATTCGATAATAAGATAAATTGCTGAAGTTCTTTAGTGAGTATTTGTATGTGGCACAGGTGAACTTTCTCTGTATGTAATGAAGCATCTGTATGATTTGTAGTGTCCATCTACTTTTTCCCACTATAAAACACACTACAAGTCTACAATAGCAAAAAATGCTTATGTTCATTTGTGAGAAAAAGATACAGTTAAATCCACTTGAATCTGTACTTCTCTTTCAAATATCTATTACGGATTGTTCAATTCTCTTTCTTGGAGTTCTTTCTGGAGTGTTTTGATTTCTAACAGATTAGAATTAAGTAGCCAAACTATTTGTGAACACACTAAACGTTGCTTTTGCAAGGGTTGGGTTTTACCGTTTTAGTGAAGCATCTGTCTAGAAGTCAAGTCCCTCCCACCCTCCCTCCAGTGTGTCTCCCTTTATTTAATCATTGAAGGAAGAGTGCTTGGATCTATCTTTTCTTTAAAGATACCATATAACCAGCTACCCCTCTTCCCTCAGCCTCTTTGAGATAAACTTATTTTATTTTCGAAGTGTTTTCAAGCATAAGGGATGTTTGATTCTCATTTTAAGTTCCACATTGTAATTTTATCCTTCACCAACTTTACTATTACTTAGTTACAATCACGCATTTCAAACATCCATTAAATTTCTATCACTCATTCTACCTTATTATAATTGTCCCGTTGTGATGATATGAGAATCAAGCACCTGTTTATTGATGTCTTCTCTTCTCATAAGACGAATCTCCTTTACGCACAGTTCTCAGCGGAGGTCCTCATCTTAATCTCGGCATATAAAGGCATCTGTGGCTTCTTACTTAAGGTTTTCTAGTCTTACCTATTATTAGGTAGGAAATAAGAACTTTTGAATAGCCAAGAGATGCTCTGTCTAATCTTTTCAGGAAAATTTGTTGGAGTTGTGTTCCAATTTATGCAAAACAATATTGCATAAGTAGGAATTAAGGTGATGTTGCTGAGTTTCAGTTTATAGATCGGAAGAGCATACTTACAAACTTGAGAAACTTATAATAGAGAATACTATGTTCGTTGACCCAGATTTCAATTGTAGAACTTTCTATAGTCAGCTTGCAACAGCTGGAGCACTGTTTTAAAGTGATTGTTTAATTCTTTTACGTGTTAACTCATTTGATTTCTTCCTCGAGTTGCCTTTTTATGATGTGGAGTGAGCTAGCGTTGCTGCATTTCTTGCTCCGCAGAAGTGTACAGAAGATCTGAGGTTATATATGCCGTAGCCTTTTACTTCATCAAAAGATTAAGATATCCATTTCATATGATGTCTTACTTCATACTGTATAGGAGGCTTTTTAATCTTTTTGAGGTTTTAAATGATAGATTTGGGCTACCATTTCTGATATTTTGTAGCCTATTGATTATTGATTTTACAAATTTCATTTAGGGCCAACTGATGCAAATGACAATGATGACACCACCCAGTATGAATATAAGGAGCGGCATTACCTAATCGAAGAAGACAGATTACTTCACTGGCTCCTGGTAAAACACTGTGAGTGACATCAAATATGAAGAACTTATGAGCACAGATGAATGCTAATAACGAGCTTAAGAGGTTCAAAAGCAACTTGTGTGAAGACAATGACGTAGATGAGGATGAAGACGATAATGAATATCAATTGGATCAAGCAGAGATAAAGGATGCCTAAAAAAGGTATAACTTGCTAGTAAAGATAATTCTGATCATTTGTCTGGTGTTACGTTTTGGCCAAATGCTCTGGTCTTTGACCGATTTATCTGACACAACGTAGGTTTGCAACATAAATAGTCTTGCTATAAGTCGGATTTTTGAAGCTATGCTTCTTGGAACTGCAGTTTTTATGAGATCAATTGAATTTGTAGGTTCCATTCCTACTGGATGCATCTGAATGCTGTTTAGAATTTTGGCATTGATATATTGCATCCAAATATAATATTCAACCTGCTGTTTTCTTGATTAAAATTTAAGAAATGAAGATGGTATAATTTGATGGTAACAATAATAACAGATGATGCATGTAAATTTTGAGTACCCAATAACAGAATAGATGAAGGCATTCAAATTTTGGTTTACAGACTTTAGTGCACAGCAGAAATACATCTTCAAGTACAAACCAGAAATTTAAGAACCACCTGAATGAAAATTTTCACAAGTTTAACAGCCTTGCTTGGATATAGCTCTTCAAATAGAGCTGGGTGCTATTTTGGTCACCTCATTCCGGTGGTATTCTCTGTGGCAACCACAAATGCTACAGGTAAGTGCCGTATCCGTCCCCTCTAGTCCGTTGAGCATGAAATGTTTGCATCCATTGGTTGAATACCTACCATAAAGGTATGTTCTTGTTACATTCTTTATAAAGTATAAACCACTTCAGTTGTCTACTCAACAGGAACATATATATTCTGGCTGAAAGTGCAAATGCATGCAACAGTTGGGGACCTGTTAGTCCATATTTAAATGTTAGAGACAAATATGCAAATGAATGCAAAGGTTAGGGACCTTTTCTGCAATTTGTCCTTTTTTATTTTTTAAATACTTTCGCAGCGCATAATTCAAGGTAAAATACTGTGGCTTAGATAAAATTAAAATTTGGAGTGAGAATTCAAACTCCAAAATGTTTTTCCCCTTAGGGGAAAAAAGAGTTTACCAATGTTATTGTGAAAAGAAGTCTTAGGTCATTGTATAAGGTTATGTTTGATGAAATTGATAATGATTTTCTTAATTCATTAGTTCATTATATGAAATTTTAAGGTGAACAACGGAAGTAAAACCACAAATAAAATTATAACTATATTATTTATGTATTCACGTTTTTTTGAATTTGTGCTTCATTAGTTAAATGTCATGTTCTAACAATGGCTTCATGTTATTATGAATAATTCAAGTTCAAGATGTATTGTCACTCTACTATGTATATCGGCAATAATTTTCTAACACCCATATAATAATATGACTGTGTATGTACACCACATGAATATACACATTTTTTTATTTATAGTCAACAGTTGTTTGAAAAGCAAAAATAATGGTGATTTTTCCCAAGACAAATTCAAACTCAAATCTAGTACAAAAGAAGCAGTGATCCTCAAGGACATTGTAAACCAACAAATTTAATTATACCCCTTTTGAACTTCCAATTCCAAATCCAGTGCTGTTTATATAACTTGGAGTAAAATTTATTTTACTATTAGAGGAACTCCAAGGAAAAAGCAGAATGTAGCATTTAATATAATAATTATAATAATCATGTTGGTTTTATTGGAGCCTAATCAGATGATAGGATAGGTTTGCACCTGTCACAGATATATGGTAGGATAGTCTTTTGACCGGAATCCGGTCCAAAGTTTCTTTATATTGTGTGTGAAAAGACGTGCTTTCCTTAATCCCAATGCCACACGCTTACTGCATTTTCCATATTTTTTCCAAAATCCAAATAATTTGTGGAAAATCAAAATGCATATTAAGGCCTCATCATTATAATTTGACGTCATTGGAGCAAGTTTAATGTAGGGGGAAAACCCAAAATCGACATTAAAATTTAACGGATATTTAAAATTTGTTATTGTAATTGAGTTGTCGTTCACATATAAAATTAAAATCACAATGTGAAGATTTCAAAGAGAATCGAACACCACGAAACGTGTTTTAATTGTATAAAGGGATCTTCCATTTTTATTTACTGTTACACTCGTTTGTGTGACAAACACTTCTCCAGTGGTGATTTTGTGTTGGTTTAAGATTATCAATGGTAAATGATTATCGTCTTCATTTCCTAATATATATACATATATATATTGATAGGAAAAAATGGTCAAAAATGACTAACAAACAAAAAATTGAAGATCAAAATTAAAAGATACGGATTTTATTATCACACTAATAAGCATATATCATGAACTTTAGTTGCAATAATACCAGATATTGAACAAAATGATGTAAATATAATTACTCATTGTTTTCCTTTATGCGATGACATGACACTAATATCTTACATTAGTGGTATCGGACAATGTTGGCACTTTTTTGAAAGACAATTCAATATAAGATATGTTGTTGGAAAGACTCCACTACTTCAACATTATTTTGGAGCTAAATAAAAAAAAATAAATTGGAGCTTCTGAATTTACACGTGAGTTTTTAATTGAGCATAAATATCAAATTCAATACTCTTTAACTATTAGAGTTTTTTCGTTAAGTGTATTTTAAGAATGCCAAGTTGATGTTAAATTATTGTCCCCGTAGACTAATTAACACGCTGCATGAGGCATGGGGGGCTAGTTTTAGAAATCTGTGCATAAAAAAGCTTGGGCTTCAATTAAATGCAAAATTTGTCACTTTTCGGCGTAAAAACAAAAGTATCCTCAATTACTATGCATTCTATTCATGAAATGTCAATTTTTTACACCAGTTTTGCTAGTATTCAAATTACTAATAAAAGAGAGAAGGAACAGAATGAAGTGGAATCCGAAATTCAATGCAATTTGAGTCAAATATATCCGTTAATTTCTTGTTTGAATCTAATCAAAAATTTTCCCCTAGTAATTGCAAGACTGAAATTCAAATTAACTTTCTCCCATATCTAGTTATTTGTCTGTTTATTTGCATAATAATAACAACTTGATTGGAGGAAGGCAACACATACTTCCCTCTCGTCATTTTCTTTACTCACATGCTTGATCAACTTCAACTTGATAGTTTAGAATCGCTCTGATTATTGGATGACACTTGCACGTCTACAAGAGTAAATTTTCTCTTGATTCTAACAAAATTGAAACTTTGTAATTGCAAACGCCTCGTCACAAAACATTACTTTCTAGTGATAGATCAAGAAGTCCTCGTCAGGATTGAGGACCGAGTGTCATCATCCTTTGGTGAATCCAAGTTCAAATTCACAATTTCAGATAAATGGACTCTCCATTGTTGAAAAGGAGAAGAAAAAGGAGATGCTGATGCTCCATAGATAAGAACCCAAATTATTCCATAATGGCAAACACCATCATACTAAATTAACATTTCCCTAGTCCCCTCTTCTTCAAAAAGCAAATTCAATTATATTCCCATAAATCATCAACTGTTAATTACTTTGCATTTTCCCCAACTTTCCATCTTTTTCTGTAAACTTTCTCCGTTCCCCATGCATCATTCACCAAACATGGACATAGCAAAAAGAGTTTCACTATTACACACACTATCTTCCGCTGGGGTCTTTCCAAATTAGCCCTCTTTCTTCTGCACTTGCTATGCAATTTCCAATGGAGATTCTGCATTATTTTACTGTTTTTGCAGTTTCTTTGATATTTTTGCTCAAAGTTTTGGCTGCCGATCCACTTTCTGATGCACTTTTGAGCTTCAAATCTGAGCTTATTGATGATTCCAACAGTTTGAATGACTGGTTTGTGCCTTCTGAAGTGAACCCTTCTGGGAAGATTCTTGCCTGTTCTTGGACTGGGGTCAAGTGCAATGAAAATTCTTCAAAATTTGTGAGTTTAGACCTTTCAATGAAGAAGCTTACGGGTTCACTGTCTGGAAAACAGTTCAATTTCTTTGTTGACCTTGTTGATTTGAACCTCAGTCACAATTCTTTCTCAGATGAACTTCCTGCTGGGCTTTCAAACCTCACCAATTTAAAATCCCTTGATATCAGCAGGAACAATTTTTCAGGCCATTTTCCAAATGGGTTTTCCAAATTCCAGAATTTGGTTGTTCTTGATGCATTCAGTAACAGCTTTTCAGGACCCTTACCGGGCGATGTCTCCGAAATCCAGTCTCTCAAGGTGCTGAATTTTGCTGGGAGTTACTTCGGTGGACCAATCCCTTCAGAATATGGCCAATTCAAGAACTTAGAATTCATTCACTTGGCTGGAAATTTTCTCAGTGGGAGAATACCTCCAGAACTGGGGAGACTAAAGACGCTGACTCATATGGAAATAGGTTATAACACATATGAAGGAGGAATTCCGTGGGAATTTGGGAATATGAGTGAACTTCAGTATCTTGACATTGCTGATGCAAATATTTCTGGCTCAATCCCTAAGCAAATCAGCAACCTTACCAAACTGGAATCACTTTTCCTTTTCAGCAATCAGCTCACTGGAAAAATCCCATGGGAATTGAGCAATATTTTGCCCCTAAAAAGCCTGGATCTTTCAGACAATATGCTTTTTGGGACAATTCCGGACAGTTTCTCAGAGTTGAAGAATCTTAGGCTGCTAAGTGTAATGTACAATAATCTGAATGGCTTTGTCCCTGAAGGAATTGCTAAGCTTCAACAACTTGATACTCTGCTTATATGGAACAATTACTTCACAGGTTCACTCCCTGAAGACTTGGGAAGATACTCAAAGATGAAATATGTGGACGATCTTCAACCAATAATTTCGTGGGAAGCATACCGCCGGATATATGTTCAGGAGGGCAGTTAATGAAGTTGATCTTGTTTTCAAATAATTTTACACAAGGGTTATCTCCATCACTCTCAAATTGTTCCTCTCTTGTTCGTGTTCGACTGGAAGACAATTCATTCTCAGGTGAAATATCTTTGAAATTTAGTAATCTTCCTGATTTATCTTATCTGGACCTGTCTAGGAATAGATTTACAGGAGGAATTCCAGCTGATATTGATCAGGCTTCTGGGCTTCAGTACTTTAATGTGTCTAATAATCCAGAACTTAGAGGAATTATACCAGTAAAAACATGGTCTCTGCCTCTTCTTGAGAACTTCTCTGTGGTTTCATCTGGCTTATCAGGCAGCATCCCTCCATTTGAGCATTGTAAATCACTGACTGTAATTGAATTGAGTGGCAACAATTTATCAGGCTGCGTTCCGGAAAACATTTCCAATTGCAAGGAACTTGTAAGATTAGATTTGGCTAATAATAACTTAACAGGTTCTATTCCAGTAGAGTTAGGTAAACTTCCTGCTATTGGTGTTATAGACGTGTCTCAAAATAGTTTAAGTGGTCCAATCCCTGCAGAATTTGGAAAATCTTCAACCTTAAAACTTCTGAATGTGTCCTACAATGACATCTGGGGTTTAATTCCTCCTCAGAGGACCTTTCGGATGATGGATAGAAGTGCATTTCTTGGTAATCCAAAGCTCTGTGGACCGCCTCTAAGACCCTGTCACCATGAAAACATGATTCCAAATGGACTGGAACTGGGAAGTAGAAGAACTCAAAAATTAGCCTGGATTCTGATTATCTGTGCAGTTGTAGTGCTATTCATCACAAGTGCAGTTTTCGGGATCTTTTACTTCAAAAGAGGAAGTAAAGGGCAGTGGAAAATGGTTGCTTTCAGTGGGCTACCTCAGTTTACAGCGAAAGATGTTTTGAGGAGTTTTAACTCTGTAGAAGCCGTAGAGAAAGTCCCCACACTGCCTGGTTCAATTTGCAAGGTCGTTTTGCCCACAGGAATAACCGTTTCAGTGAAGAAGATTGAATGGGAACCCAAAAGCATGGACATTGTATTGCAATATTTGCACAGGATGGGGAATGCAAGGCACAATAATTTGACAAGATTGCTCGGGATTTGCTACAACAATCGTCTGGCTTATCTGTTGTATGACTACTTGCCTAATGGAAATTTGTCTGAAAAGATCAGAATGAAAAGGGATTGGCCAACAAAATATAAGATTGTGATTGGAATTGCAAGAGGACTCAGTTTCCTTCACCATGATTGTTATCCAGCAATACCACATGGAAATCTGAAGGCCAGTAATGTAATTTTCGATGAGAATATGGAACCTCGTCTGGTCGAGTATGGACTCAAATCAATAGTTCAATCAAACTATCCCTCATCAGGTATGTGTCCACCGTATTATTAAAGAGATCAGATCATCAGAATCATACAGCCAAGAATGCATAAACTCTCCCTTGTACACCGTTATGATCTTTCTTTCATTTTTTGCTGTCTTTTCATTTGGACAGGTGAATTCAGCACAGACAAGAAGGAGGAACTTTACATGGACATATGCAATTTTGGGGAGATTATTCTCGAGGTCTTAACAAACGGGAGATTGGTGAATGCAGCATCAAGCATACAGAATACTCCGAAGGAGATTCTCATAAGAGAAATCACTGATAGATCACATTGATCCCTTCAACTCATTCAAAGAGGATATAAAGTTAGTTCTTGAAGTTGCTTTGCTGTGTATTACGAGTCAAGCATCAATGGAGGATGCAGTAAAGATGTTATCAGGGTTGAAGCCTAGAGCAAATGGCAATGGCTCTTAGAACACAGGGAAGATTATTATAAATTATAAAAAGATGTATGTAGTCTATCTAGCTTGCCATTGTAGAAAGAGATTTTGGAGTTTGATTGGTAGATAAGATTGCTGTAATATAGATCAAAATTTCTTGTTTCTACTTTTAACCGTGGGTTTTGGTGATTTATTTTGCATTATATTTTGTTCTTTCGATATTTGCACGAAGAAAATCTTGATTCTTTTGATATTTTTTCACCTATAAATACAAGCTTTTGTATTTCCTGATCAGATAACAATTATGATCATGATTTTCTTGGATATATGCAGGTCACATTATTATGACAAACTTTGGTAGTCCAAGACTACTAAATTGGTATTCCTTATGAGCCAAAAATTCACATGTAGATTTAGAAACCTCAATTTGTTATTTAATTCTGAGTTACAAAACTCACATGTGGCCATGTGGGTTTTTCAATTAGCTTTCCTAATCTTGGAGTACCCGAGGCTTTTCTTTTTTGGTTTTTTTTTTTTTGGGTGGGGGGGGGGGGGACAATTGGGTTACATAAAGAAGGAAAAAGGAAGGTACAAAGTTCGTGGTACATAATTTAAGAAGATGGACACTATATTGACGTTTCATGCCACAATAATTTACCTTAGGAGAAATTACCCAAAATACGGTGCACAAGAAGTTTTTTCTATTTTTACTATGTTGTCTTTTTTTGCCTAAAAATACTGTATTGTTTTATTTTTATGTTTTTTTTTTGTTGGCGGTTGGAATTCAGCAACCAGATTCCGTCGATTTTTTTATTTTTTTTAAAATTTCCTTGTTTTGCATTTTTTCTTTTTCCCTCATTCTTTTTAAATTTTTCTTTTTTCCAGCGATGTTCTTGGATTGTTCTTCTTCTTTTTCTTTTTTCATTTTTGTTTTTGCTTTTTTGGTTATTTTTTGTTTTTTCTTTTTTCCTGTAAAATTTTTTGAAAATTGCTGCATAATAAACAATATTTTTATGTTCAAAGGTTCATTATATGTGTCGCAAGTTATATTATCTGCGTAACAAATTATGTTAGTTTTTTAGCAAACTATGTTATTTTTGTAACAATATATGTTTTTGTCTAATAGTCTGTGTTATTAAATAATCTATATTATTTATGTAATAAGCTAATATAGAGCACATGGTAGAATGCATTGAGGGAGAATTGGATCAAAGATCGGTTGAAATTTTGGTGTTTTTCTTGTTCGATGTAGAATTTAGCATATAATACCTTCCCGGAAGCAGAACGACGAGGTAATTGAGGCTTATAACATCAAGTTAATGAGCAACATCAATTTTCGACAACCCGAGGTTGTTTAGGCCTTCAAATTTAAGATTTTTTTATTTTTCTTTTTTATAATTTATTTTTTTATGTTTTTTACCATATGGCTTGTCTACAGCTATTTATGTATCGTTCAGACTTATTTTAATGATTTATTGCTTAATAACAGTCTATGATATTTGCACAACAAACTATGTTATTTATTCAACAGTAACGTTATGTGTGTAACACGCTATTTTATTTGTATAAAAAGTTATGTTATGTGTGAAACAAATTATATTATTTATGTAACAAGCTTCGTTATTTGCACAACAAGTCTTGTTATTTGAGTAACAACAAGTCTTGTTAGTTGAGTAACAAGATATGTTATGTATGTAACAATATATATTATTAAACAATTTGTGTTATTCGTATAACAAGCTATATTTTCTGTGGAACATGTTGTTGATACCAAGTGTGCGGTTAAAGTCAACGGCCTCTAAGTCAAGGAGTTAATCCTCTAGACCACAAGCTGGTGACTTGGCAGCCTAGGCCCATGGGGTCAACTCCTGAGCTCCAACAAGTTAGCTCCTGAGGTCAAGCTGCTAAATGACCTGGGGACTTAAGTGTGTCTCGCCACACTTACTAGCTGTAAGACAATTTATATAGCCTTTATCTCTTAAGATAAGCGGCATTGGTTATGCCTAAGTGTAAAGTCAAGGTCAACGATCTCCAGATACACGACGGCTCTTCCGATCTCACCGGGCCACGAGCTGACAACTCAACAACATGGGCCTATGGCCAATCAGCTCGCAAGGCTCACGAGCTCAAGACCTTCAGGTTCTCCTTCACGAGCTCAAGACCTTCAGGTCCCGCCACACGAGCTCAAGACCTCCAGGTTCCCCCTCACGAGCTCAAGAACTTTAGGTCCGCCCTCACGAGCTCAAGACCTTCAGGTCTCATCTAACCGAGGTCATCATGCAGTTCTACAGATGTGTTAAGCTGTGATGCAACTTGTAAGCCAACTTGTACATCTTATCACTTAAGACTGATGTGACAGTTGCATTTATTATAAAATTGACATGTGTCTTCTCTATGCAGACAACTAGCTTACAATTAGTCAAAAAGTATGACATCTACTCCACCTAAGTGTACTTACAAGGCTTCTCATTAGCTAAGCATTTAAAGCTTGTAATCATTACATGTCAATTCTTATACTATAAATACAAGAAGATCCACCAAATTTACTGATCCTCCTCATTTTGCAGCATATTTGTCTTCAAAAGCATTTGCTCTCCTCATTTATGCTCTCATAAATTCATCAACTTCACCATAAATTTCACGTTTATTGCTCAAAACAATTCAAATACAAATTTCCCGCGTAAACAAATTCGTTTGTTGAGTCAAGGAAAAACTTGGCATCAACGAATTGGCGCCGTCTGTAAGAAGTCTTACAAAAATTCAGTTCAAAAGTTCTAGTGACCTAAAAATTAGTCAAAGGCGCATTGAAAGTGAAAGAATGAGGAGTCACAATATTGAAATCCCCCAAAAATTTAGAAGACAGAGGAGGACATCAGAAGCAGGATGTTCGCGACCAGTTCCTGAATCTGAAACTGAAGCTTTGAGGAGGCAAGTTGAAACTCTTGCCCAGGAAATTAGGCAGCTGCAAAAACAGCAGAACCCGCTATCTTTTTCACACTATGTAAGCTAGTCCTCACAAGAAGATTCTTCATGGCGAATTGAAAATGTTGAGAGGACACCCTCTCAGGCTAACCTACTAAAAAAACACGTGAGAAGACAGCTGAGTTTTACTCCTTCAGCCACACAGGGCTAAGCTCAGCCAACTCCTAGTGTTCGAGGAGCTCTAACCCCGACATATATGGATGATGACCGTGTGTTCTGGAGACTAGAACCTCAACCCCAGTGAAGTCCTAGAAGATAACGATCACCTGAACCCCCATGACTGAGAGATACACGCCAACGACGAAGGAGTCCTTCCTTCACCCAATAATACAGTTATGCATCGAGCCATTCTATAGAGCTCCCCAAGAGACAGCAGCTTACTTCTCAGCAAATCTATAAGCTGGATGACCTGAGCAAAATGCTCAATGACTTGGAGCAAAAACAAGCAAAAGAGAAAAATTCTGATGACTTTTGGGGAAGACCTTCACCTTTTGTGCCATAATCAGGGAGGCTGTTACGCCATCAAAGATGAAGCTCCCTCAAGCTGGGACCTACAATGGAGAAACTGACCCCATATCTCACCTCCACCGCTATGTGTCCTGGATGGAGGTGTACAACGCCACGGGTCCAGTAATGTGCAAGGCCTTTGCAATTACTTTGGAGGGGAATGCTCAGACCTGGTATGGAAACCTAGCTTCTGGCTTCATACAGAGCTGGGAATAACTATCCTCAGAGTTCGCCACCAAGTTTGTGGGGTCAAAGGCCAAGACTACTCCTAAGGAAATGCTGGGAACTATCAAGCAAGAAAGTCTGAAACTTTCAAGAGTTACCTTGACCGCTTTAATAGACAGGTCATGACTATGAAAAAAGTAGCTGATGAATCACTCTTGATCGTCGTCAAATCAGGGTTATGCAATGAAACGCGTATTTGGTGGGCCATGTATGAGGACCCATCTCGTACCTATAAATAGCCTTTGAGAATAACTGAAAAATATATTAGTGCTGAAGAAGCTATAGAGGGAGGCCCAAAAGCTGATCAACCCTTAAAAGGCAAGAATGACCAGCTCAAGACAGAGGGCCATCCATCGTCTCAAAGCCTTTCACCCATCTCAACACCTCTGTTGATCAAATTTATAATCTATTGAAGAATGATCTCATACTGCCAAAGGCCAAGCCTATTAAGAAGCCTTTGAACCAAATACTGCAAATATCACATAGCACCAGGTCACGAGACAGATAATTGCAAGCACCTCAGGCAAGAAATAGACAAGCTCATTGAAAGGGATACCTTGGTGAATACGTAGCTAATAGCTAAGGGCAGGCAGACAGGCTCGTCTTCAGACAGACCTCCATGCCCGAGCTCTACAGAACTGATCTCTAGCTGAGATTTGTGTTCTAGTCAGCGAAAATCAGAACATGGAGAGTTCTAAGAGATAGGGCGAGGTCTCATGAAAGAAGCTCAGAATAACTACTAACTATTCACCGCTAGGACCCCCGTGACTCAAACGGACTCTTTTATATTTTGTAATGAGGATGCATACGATACACTGCATCTGAAATACTATCATTTATTTTGGCCTCAAGTACTAGGTCATGAAAAAAGTAAAATGATAAGTGAAGCTATGAATCCATGTAACCTCAAGCTTCCAAATCATCACTTAGCGACCTAACACTTATAAGGGTATGGAATTTTATATTCGTCTCATAAATGATATCTGCAATCTTAGTACCGCACAGGCTCGTGGATACATCTAACAAGCTGATGTCTTGGCAGCGTAGGCCTATGAGGACTGAACCTGAGGTCAGCCCCTGAGCTCAACAGGACAGCACATGAGGTCAGCTTCTGAGATCAATAAGACAACACCTAGGAACAACTCCTGCGGTCAGCTCTTGAGCTCAACAGGGCAGCTCCTGAACTCAACAAGACAACACTTGAGGTCGCCTCCTAAGCTCAATAGGACAGCACCTGGGGGTAGCTCCTGAGCTCAACGTGGCAACTCCTAAGGTTAGCTTTTGAGCTCAGTAGGACAGCACCTAAAGCAGATTCTGAGGTCAATAGGGCAGCACCTGAGGTCAGCTCTGGAGCTCAACAGGTCAGCTCCTTGGAAGAGCTTCTGTGGTTAGTTCCTGAGCTCAACATGTCAGCTCCCAAGGTCAACCTATGAGCTCTTAAGGTCACTTTAGTTATCTTTTGATAAGCTTACGGTGGCTACCGAACTAAGGCCTAAGAACCCTCACTCCGTAACCATATCGAAAGTCCTATTAAGAAATTTTTACCAAAGGCCTTAGAGAGATATTTTTTCCCCGCAAAAAAAGCCAACATGAGCACAACAGGAAAGAGAAGTCCAAGGGTGCTTGTCCTCAGAGCTCAAAATATGACCCTTGAGGGGGCATTTGTTGATACCAAGTGTGAAGTCAAAGTCAACTGTCTATAAGTCAAGGAGTGGATCCTTTAGACCACAAGCTGGTGACTTGGCAGCATAGGCCCATAAGGTCAGCTCCTGAGCTCCAACAGGTTAGCTCCTGAGGTCAAGCTGCTGAACAACCTGGGAACTTAAGCGCACTTCGCCATACTTGCTAGCTGTAAGACAAATTGTATAGCCTTATCTCTTAAGATAAGCGGCACTAATTATGCCTAAGTATAAGGTCATGGTCAACGATCTGGCCCATCGGGCCAAGAGATGGCAGCTCAACCGTATGGGCCAACGACCAATCAGCTCGCGGGACTCATGAGCTCAAGACCTTCAGGTCCCCCCTCACAAGCTCAAGACCTCCAGGTCCCGCCTCACAAGCTCAAGACCTGTAGGTCTGCCCTCAAGAGCTCAAGGCATTCAGGTCTCACATAACCGAGATCGTCATGCAGTTCTACAGACGTGTTAGCTGTGATGCGACTTGCAAACCTTATCACTTTATAAGGCTGATGTGACAACTGTATTTTTTTTATAAAATTGGTATTTGTCTTCCTCATGCAGACAACTAGCTTGCAATTAGTCAAAAAGTATGACATCTACTCCGGCTAGGTATATTTACACGGCTTCTCATTGGCTAAGTATTTAAATCTTGTAATCATTACATGCCAATTCTTATACTATAAATACAAGAAGATCCACCAAATATATGGATCCTTCTCATTTTACAACATATTTGTCTTCTAAGGCATTTGCTTCTCTCATTTATTCTCTCATAAATTCACCAACTTTACCATAAATTTCACGTTTATTGCTCAAAACAATTCGAATACAAATTTTCCGCGTAAACAAATTCGTTTGTTGAGTCAAAGCAAAATTGGGCATCAACACATGTTATTTGTAAAACAACACATATTATTTATTTACCATGTTATGTTATTTGTAAAACAACTTATGTTAAAATAGTATAGCATCATCTATTATATGGATTAAAATATTAAACAATTGATACTATATGAATTTAAAAAGAAAAATGAGTAAAAATAAAAGAGAGAAGACAAGGGAAATAAGGAAAAAAATTAAAAAAAGTGTATAAAAACAAAATTCCAGCCGACATGGTCGCCGAAATTTAGCCGTCTTGTCGAAGGCTGATAACATACGAACGTCATCCGAAATTCGACACTCGGTTGCCGGCGGTTGGTGACTGGCGGGCGACCGGCGAAGGATGCATTTGGGGGGTCAAGTGGGCGTGGGTAGAAAGGTTGGGGGATGGGGTGAGGGATTTAAAAAAATATTTATTAAAGAGGAAAAATAGTAAAAATGTTAAAGAAAATAAAAAGTAATATACTTGTTTTGTTGTCTTAATAACATAGTATGGTACACAGTATTTTTGGAAATTAAAACATGTACCACGTATCTTTGGAATAAATTAAACTTAGGTAGGTATTTACAAAAAGACTCATTTACCTTTTAGGAACTATGGTATGCTCTACCCCGTACATGTACATGAGAAGTAAATAAAATTGCAATTTTAGTGATTGAAGATGGTGGAGTCCGACTATAAAATTCGATAAGGCTCCTTTTAAGGAGCCTTACTGTTTTGTAGAATTACTTTTGTTAGATTTATACTACGTGAAGATAGAAGTTTTATCTATCTTCTTAGAAATTGTCGAAGATGGTGAACGTATAACTTGTTTTTAGTAGAATTTCTTGCAAGTTAAGAGGAAAAAGGTGATGGTGACAATTTCTATTGTTGGGCTACAAGTTTGAATGTCGATTTTTTCTTACTCTGAAAAGGTATTTGTGGATTTATTTTTCATTTTGTAAGACGTCTAATAATATTATGTTATTATCACTTTATTTTTGGGGCTGTTTTTATTAGATTCATACCACGTGAGGGTAGGAACCTTATCTATCTTTTTAGAAAATTTAGAAGATGTTGAACGTATAACTTGTTTTTAGTAGAATTTCTTGGAAGTTAAGAGGAAAAAGGTGATGGTGACAATTTTTATTGTTGGCCTATATGTTTAAATGTCGATTTTTGTTACCGGATTCATTTTTCATTTTGTAAGACGCCTAATAATATTATGTTATTATCACTTTAAAGTGTATGCCTTGACTTTCAATCGACCTTCGTTTGTGTTCAGTGGGCTTTTCAGAGTATAATAACTCATGCTTAGTCAATCTTGCTCTGTGTAATTGCAGATTTTACGTGATAGTCATGCTCATCCGATTATACACACGAAGTTGGTGAACATCATCAAGTACGAGATCGGAAGAGCACATTAAGTGCACCACAATAAATGGACAGTTCCTAGAATTACTTCCTCAATCTTAAATTTTGCAATTGCAAAATCCACCGAGAGATCGTGCTCCTATTATTTTGATGAAGTTGGCCAAGTTGTTGCATCACAAATTCACGATAAATGGGCTAAAAATGATATACTATATATATGACACCGTATAGTGCTATGTTATATGTATGACACTAAAACGGAATTAATAAATGAGCACTTCTTATGGTAGCTCGTCTTCTTCAATCTTGCTATGTGCAATAACAAACTTTACCAAATGGTTGAGCCTACCACCAATGTGTCGGATGGTGTGTATGTAGAAAGTAAAGTTTTTACGATGTAAAAGAAATCTTTTTAGCTAACGGACTGTTTCGTTGAAATGGTTGAATCGAGCTTGAATCTTGTTAAGAAGGCTTCATGGTTGAAGCTTTCTTATTGGTAAGCAATGAGGTAATTTGATGTGGTCCTAGTAGAATTAATTGACCAATCATGTGGTGCCAGTAAAATGATATTTATGTATATAGATGTATAGGAATGATTTAATACTAGAAGTTTCATGCCATTACAGTACTAGATAAATAATGTGAAATAATATCAATTAGTGATGTGATGTGTGAGAAATGATGTGCTCACATCATTAACAAATATTATTCGAAATTAATATTTGATAGCATTACGGCACCGGACATCTGGTGCTATGTAGCACAAAGTCGACAAACTTCGTAACTCATTTTAACTTTGAAGTCTTATCTTACTTGGTCTAAGGACGAACCTCTAGCGGTTTTGATGCAAGGTTCAAGGTTGGACTTGTGCTTCACAAAAATCCACGCTCAAAGTATGTCTCGAACTCTAACTTCTAAATAATTAAATTGTATAATCTTGAGTATAACATTCCGTATAAGACCCTAGAGCTTAGAGCTAATATCAAATCCAAGACAAAAATTTTACATTTGTTAATGTTATCTTGACCTTGAGGTCATTCCAAAATCCTTAATTTGTACAATTCCATTAATTTAATTTTTTAATCAAATTCCATTAATTTAATTTAATCTAATAATGACAAGATCGTACTTAGTACACATTTATAATTTATTTAAATTAAATTAATACGACAGTAGTATCTATGTATATATGTACACACACAGTATAAAATCATCTGACAAAGTTAACATTACTTTTTTTCAGCTAATTTCGCTGTGTGCACCTAACGACCCACTTCTCTCAGGCAAAACAACAGTCTCCCAAAACTGTCGAAGTGTCGAGTCAAGGCAAGTCAATCCCCTCTCAAACTCCGATCACCGCCGGAACCGCCACCATGACTGCCGCCATGGACAATGGTACCGCCTCTGCTGCTCCGCCGTGTGAGTCCATGGAGAATGAGATTTCTGACAAGCTATCAACTTTGTCCGTCAGTGGCGAACAAGAACAGGGCACTGATGAAGTTCAGAGACAGGAAAAGGACCCCAGAAAAATTGCCAGGAAGTATGATTCTCAGTTTTTTTTTTTTTTTAAGTTTTTGATTTTTCCCCCTTTTCCATTCAGTGCATTCACACTACTGATAACTTGATAGTGTATTTTTTTTTTCTTTTTCGGTTTTTGATTTTTCCCCCTTTTCCATTCAGTGCATTCACACTACTGATAACTTCATTTGTCATGTTTCTTTTTTCCCCCTACATTTTTTATTTGTTTGTATGAAGGTGTCTCTGCTTTTATTGTTTCGGGTACCTTTTTCCTGTTTATGTTTCACGGATTTGGAATTTTCTTCGAGTAAATGAAGTAACAATGAAGATTAGCTAGCGTTTTTTTTTTTTTTTTTTTGGTGGGTGTGGCAGAACCGTGTGGTATCAACGAAGCACGCGACACAATATTGATGTTCGAAGATCATTCTTCATGTCACCCTTTCCCGAGTTCTGCCCATATGAAAACCGCGTTGGAACCATAACCTTGCAGAAAAACATCCCGAAATTAAAGGGTTCCTTTTAGGCTTTAACTGTCATTTTCCGTACATCAATCTTTTTTTTCCTTCTTTTTTTTTTTTTTGGGTGAAAAACTAACGGAATAATCTGAGCCTTCTCAGAAATGATATTTGAAAACTCGCATAAAAGAATATTGGTTCTTATTATGATGGACGCTAGATTGGATTGTGTGGTTTGGAGTACACCAAAAGCGTGCCTTAAATGCTTAACAAGTTTGTTAAAAAAGAAAGGGAGAACAAAGCATTGAAAGATGTTTGTTCTTTGCTCAGCTGCAAGTAATTGTAGATAGTATATATATTATTTTTAGGTTTGATAATTTAAGAGAAATTAAACGAAGTGATATTTGCAGCTTATTCAATTTGTGTATTTACCATCACTCCACTTCGGGCCATCACCATCTTTATCCTGAAAAGTAATGCAATAGGATAAAACTATCTGTACATAAAACGTGAAGATAAAGCTTGACAAAAACGTATGTGGTCCAAGTGATTACCATTGATTAAAAAGTGATGCGATGTGTACAAAAATAAAATCCTGCCAAGTATCCACTATGTCATGCTTTATGTTTTGCATTATGAAAGTGACAATGGTTTATTTAATTGGAAAAGAAAACAATTTTACATGTATTTGAAACCTAAGGAAAAAGGAGAAACTTCATTTTCCAAAGTGTGATTACTGTTTTCTGAATTGTTACGGTTTTAGCGGGGATGAGGGATCTTGCTGAATTTGAGGTCATATCTTATCATTGGTTCTCAGAGAAAGCAGCCATGTGAAGAGTGTGTTATGCTCATCTTAGTTATTGCGCGTCAACTTACCTCTGACTTGGTTAGTTCTATTTTTATTTTCTCAATAACAGGTACCAGATGGATCTTTGCAAGAAAGCATTGGAGGAAAACATCATTGCATATTTGGGAACTGGTTGTGGGAAAACACACATTGCAGTTTTACTTATGTACGAGATGGCTCACTTGATTAAGAAACCCCAGAAAAACATATGCATTTTCCTTGCTCCTACTGTAGCTCTGGTTCAGCAGGTTTTTATCATTTTTGCCTTCTCCATTAGTGTTGACTTAGTTCTTTCTCCATTGAAAGTAGGTTGTGGATCCTGTTATTTGCATGTTGCTAATAATCCCTTGGGCATTACCCGGTAGTGCCAGTTTCATTGGCTCGTTTTATCATTCAAAGTTGTCATTCCTTCTTCTCTCCTGTTTGCTTATGCTAGTGTGGTCTTGTTTTCTTTCTTGTTAAGCAAGGGGGTTGATATTTAAGCATCGTATTACAAAGAAAGTTTCATTGATAGATTATGTGTAAAAGGAGATACAGAAATAAATGTAGAAGACTTGTTGAGTTCATGTTTGTCTTAGCTTAAATAAATTTGGTACTACTTTAATGTGTTATGATTGGATAAACTCTACTTACAAGCAGTTCCACTCAGACAATGGAAGAGAAGTTCAAATTAGGATGCTCAAAAAATGAAAAAAAAAAAAAAAGAAAAAAGAAAAAAGAAGAAGATTGACAAATTAAGGACTACGGGTGTTAATCAAGTACGATAAACTATTCCTTTGACTTTATAGATGGCGTAGGAGATAATTTGTGAAAAATGGTTAAAATCATTCGCCTTTTTTGTATGAAAGTTTGCTTATTCTGTATGCTGATGTCTGATATTTACTTCTTGATTTAAGCAAGCCAAAGTTATAGAAAGTTCTGTTGATCTTAAAGTCAAGACATACTGTGGGAGTTCAGTGCGTTTAAGGGACCATTGCCAATGGGAAAAAGAAATTGAAAAATATGAGGTTAGTCATAATTTACCTTTGAATTTGTTTGTAGTGTTAGGAGTAGTATTCTCATGTTACTTATAGAATAATACATGTACTCCACTAACAGTGAGTTGTATTTCATTTACTGTCATTGTTTGTAGTCTACTAGGAGAACCCACCATTGTACAATGTGGAAATCTTTTCAGGGTTTTGGTTTTCTGGATTGCTATCTTGTTTGGAAATGATTAGTACACATTATTTTTCCTTCTTTAAGGCAGTAGTGGTTCTTTGTTTAATTTAATGCAAGCCATTAATTTCGGTGATTATAATCAGTTGCCGCCGCCTCCTCCTCAAAAGCAATGCCAAACGTTGGCCACACTGTTGAGATTATCTGAAGGTTTCAGATTTTTAAGATTGTATAGTTCATGTTATCTTTTAAATAGATAGCAGCTGTGGCTTACTTTTTCATCCCTGTCCTTTTCTTTTTTATTTGAAGGTGGGCGGGGGGTTTCTGTGGAGTTGTAAGCGCCTAAGAAGTGTTATACCGGTGGTTAGGATTGCAAGCAAAGTTAATTTCTTTTTTTCCTGTATAATACTATGGCTACAATTCCATCCTGATTTTGTGTGCAGGTTTTTGTTATGACACCTCAAATACTTCTGCATAATCTGTCTCACCGCTTAATTAGGATTGAGCTAGTTGCCCTTCTGATTTTTGATGAATGTCATTATGCACAACTTGAAAGCAATCATCCTTATGCTGAAATCATGAAGGTAATGTGAGCTCCCAACCAATTTTGTTGATAACAAGCTAAACTAGTAACATGTTTATGCGTATAACAATTCATATTCTTGTAAAGTGTTTCCATGTTATTGATATATTGATGGTCTTTGGAGCATAACAGATTTTCTACAAAGCAGATATGGGAAAACTTCCCCGCATATTTGGCATGACTGCATCACCTAAAATTGGGAAAGGTAAGTCTTCGGCGTAAGCTTGGCTCTTCAATCATGTCTCTCTTTGTTTGAATGTGGTAGCCGTAAGAAAGACGCCAATTTTACCACCATGTGCCCTAGCAGTAAAGTCAAAGTCAAACACTCATCAAGATTTCCAAGCTTCATTGTCATGGTAATCAATGACGTAAACTGTGACTCTGAGGATTTTCGAAACTGGTGCTGCTGGATTCATGCTTTACTGTCTCTTCTGTTAACTTAGAAAGTTAGAATATGTGTTATGTATTTGGTGATTTTGCTAAGATTGATTGAGTTTTGCCAAGACCTTGAGGAAATTTCTTCAGTTGAAACATCTCGTCTTTCTGTTCTCATTTATTTCCTTCTTTTTTAAAAATTTTAAGGCTACCCTCAGAATTTAGCCGCTAATATGTTCCTTTCTTGCGTTAATTAAATGTTTTGCTTCCTTTTGTTATGGCATCATCTGCTTATTTTAACATCCTATCATGTAATGTCAAGCACTGGTTATCAGACAGGTTTCTCTTGAGTTCCACATGCATGGTCAACTTTGTCCGTTAGGTTTTTGGTGAGGCAATTTGTTTGTTTTTTCCCCACTTAATGCATTGCTCTATATTAACCGGAGAAATTTATATAACCTGCTTGGGTGCTTCCTACTCCACAACTGCTAGTGAACTTAGTCTTTTTACCATTCTTATTGATTCATGACCTTATCTTGCAATCCAAGAACTACGTTTGGCTCTATTTATCTGCGTTGTTTCTGTAACCCAAAGAATTAACTGGAGAACAAGCTTATATGATTTCCCAAGTTCCTTTCCTTACCCATCCCTGTGCAATACTGTTAATAAGTGAGTCCGATGACATGCATGAATGATAATGGGTCAACAATTACACACGTATATTTCTCTTGTATTTTTTACTGTCAATAAGATGTAACAAAGCCTACACTAGCTTCCAAGCTATGGATAAGTAGTTAAATGTTCGTCACTTGCAACTAGCACATGTTTATTGATTAAATGATAATCTCCCGCGTATTCTTTCCTTCCTTTCTTCGTTGGCCTAGGGAAATGTACCTAGAATTTTTTTTTTATTTTAAAACCTCTTTTTCTTTTCGTAATGACATACCTTAGTGCTGTTCAGGGGGTTCAATTGATGGTCTTGAGGCTTTACTTCATGCAAAGGTAGGCTATGAAAGCTTTCAGTAATTTAAGCATTGAAGTTATTTTCTACGTGCATGTTTTAGATTTTTGGAGAAGTGATTTTTGAAAATTGAACTCTGGGAGATGTACGGTTGCAAAGTACATCACGTATCCACATGCAAAATTATTTTACTAAAAGACTGGGAAAATAAGTTAAGGAAAAAATGATCTTGACAGTCATTTGACTCTCTCTCATTCATAGATTTGTCCTGTTGAAGACAAGGCTGAACTAGAAGAATTTGTAACATCCCCTAAAGTCAATGTACATTACTACGATTCAACCGATAACAGAAACTGCCCTCAAATGATCTATACCAGAAAGCTTGAGGAGATAAAGTTCCAGGTATTCTTTTTGGTGATAGATTGAGTAGGTAAATTAATTGCAAGTGAACAACTAGACATATTTTTCTGTTGTAAACCAGTGCTTGTCGGCTCTCCGGATGGACATAGTTGATCTGACTTCTCAAAAGAACACCAAAAAGTTGCTTCAGAGGCTGCATGATAGCCTAATATTTTGTCTGTCTAACCTTGGACTATGGGGGGCATTTCAGGTAATACATTATCATAATATTCATTATTTATATGCTTAAGAGTATCTCCAACAGTCTCTTTAAATTAAAGAGCATCTTTTAATCTAAATAGTAAAGAATTTTATATACTACAACAAACTCTTTATTTTGTCAAATTCAATGAGAATATATTGTTTTCAATTATCTTTTCTTTAAAATGTTAGTAACTAATCAATTCAATTGTAGTTTAAACAAATTCAAAATAAATTAAAGGGAGTCGATTTTACTCTCCAATTTTGAAGAGCCAAACAACGAACACATACTCTCTCTTATTCTATTGAGCTAATGGCTTGAAAATGCTAAGCCCTGGCAATTTAATCTGTCCCACACAACAGCCGATAAGTCCTGGGCAGAATTTCCTGCCCCGCGCCGTTCAAAACAAAATAATTAAAATAACTAAAAAATCTGAAAAATACAAACGGGCAAAACACCTCCTTGCCCTGCCCCACCTCAGCCTTCCATGATTTTTGGTGGGTAACGGGGCTAAGCCTGGGGTGGGCATGTTGCCATCTCTCTGGCCTAAAACTCATTTAAGATTTCCCATGCTTAGTGCTTCCCTCTGCATCTCTGAAAATTCATTGTGCTCCAAGTAAAATGAGGAAAGAAGATGAAAAATGTTTTTTGTCGGAAAGAGAAAATGGGGAAAAACAGGCCCACTGAAAATGTCTGATATCTCTCTTTATTTAAAATTTTGTGACAGCTTTGGTTAAATAGAATCTATGACTTTTCAAAACACCGCCAGAGACATCATGTATTACTGCTAACGACCTTGTTTTTATTTCTTTTATTCTCTGCAAATCACTAAAGGGAAATGACTGAACTTCTAATTCTCCCTTCTTGCCTTTATCAAAGGCCAGTAACATTTTCCTGAAAGTTGACCGTTGTGAGCGTTTTGAGCTGGTGGAGGCAGAAGAGAAATACAATGATGACGATTTATGTAACAGATATTTAAATCAGGCTACCTCAATGCTTGCTTCGTATTGCTTTCAAGGTATTTCTCATTTGCTGGCCCAACATGACTCCAATGATTTATAATTATTATATTTTAATTTCTGGTGGCCTTGCCTTAATCTTAAGCATAATTTACAGTCAAATAAATCAAGTGAAATATTGGTTGTGCTTCTAATGTGTCTTGATTAATATTGCCACCTTTTGAGGAGTTGGCTCTCTGCTTTTACTTCCTTTGTCATCTAATGTTATAATTATTTTGGAAATTTACATCTTCTCTTTAGTTAATGAAAGAATTCTTGACCTTCTGTTCATGCAGATGGTAAGGAAATGGATTTATACTGCATGGAGGTTTTGAGGGAGCCATTTTTCTCAAGAAAGCTCACACGGCTTATCGAAATTCTTGCAAAGTTCAGGTTAGTAGATTACTGCATTTGCATATGCTACCCTCTTAACGTCAAAAGAAAGATTATAAACAGCAAAATGGAATTACTTTATCTGTATGGCTTCTCCGATTTTATTACACTAGCGCCATTGGTTACCTTTAGAGGTAAAATAAATCCTTTTCCTTTGGCATATCGCTTCCATTTTCTAATTCATTTGAGTCCAACTCTAGCAGCCAGATAAAATCTGAACTCGGTAAACATGTAACAGAACCTGTACTCTGTACTTCAGGGAATATTGTGATGACTAGATTCATTGCACGCACATCTTTGTTGTATGAGTATATACTAAATGATGAGAAGCGAGTGGCAAAAAAACCTGGTTCTATAAATATATATGAGATCCAGAGTCTGAAGGAACCCTTTAGCAAGGTGATAAAGTCAAGGTACACAAAATACTGGCATGCAAAAGAAGTTAATATCATACTTTTCCAATGGAGCCTACTCCTTTGCTTCACAGTCACAATAGATCTTCTCAAGCAGGCTGTTAGTGAGGCTGGTGTAATCTTAAAGCTCTGAAACTCTAGTAGATATGATTTAATTGGATAATCCTCCAATACACAAATTGAGAGATGTAGTTTGGTATATGAAAAAAATAAGATGTTCTTGAAGAGAGATTGTAATTCTGCTAATGCTGTGAAATCTTTTTACTTATTTATATTTGGACAATTAACTGAAATTCTAGTCAGTCCCCTCCTCCCCCTCTGCTCATATTCTCTTGTTCTGTGTGCAAATAAGAAATTATTTTTCTAGAAAATTTTGTATTCTAGAACCCCAAAAGAGATGCACTTTGTGCAGTCATATATAGACTTGTTTTCGTCATAACAATTTAGACTGTATGGCAACACGAGACTAGACTCATACCAACTGTTCCAGTCCTAATATTACTGCACAGTCCCCCCTTCTCATTTTTTTTCCCTTCTAGTTATTTGTTGATTTATATTTGTTAATTTATTTTTTTGCAAATAGATTTATCTTGGTACTTATGAAAGCGTGGCATGGTGCAAGTGACATATCCATCTAATAACAATATATCTGCTTCTTTGATTCCCGTGAGAATCATCTCCATGAAAAACATATTTAATCTTTCAACATTTATAATTTTATAAATGTAATCCATAGTTGTTAAAGTAAACTTTTCTCATACCTGTTCAGTCTATTTTAATTGCTAAACCTTGGTGTAGGTACTTATCTCTTATTAAGTTGCAATATATTCATCTATATAACTTCGTACATTGGATTTGATTTATTTGTGCCGAAAATATCTTTTGTCTTTTCAGATTACAGCCAAATATGAAGTGCATAGTTTTTGTCAATAGGATTGTGATTGCAAGATCCCTCTCGCGTATACTTGGAAAGCTTAAGTTCATATCTTCTTGGAGGTGTGATTTCCTTGTAGGAGTGCACTCTGGACTCAAGAGCATGTCACGTAAAAATACAAATATCATTCTTGAGAAGTTCCGCTCTGGTGAGGTGATGCTTCGTGTTCTGTCATGATTTTACTTTTCCACTCTGCTTCTTATGGGCTCGTACAGGATTCTCTGATGATCTGTTGGAATGTTGTCAGCATATTTTCATCTTTTAGTGTATGCTGATTAATTGTCTTATCACAGAAAAATTATGATGCAAAATTCCTAATTGTATCTGTACTCATTTCTAGTTTTCTTCACGGACTAATTTTGACAGATAAATCTGTTGGTTGCAACAAAAGTGGGCGAGGAGGGACTTGATATTCAAACATGTTGCCTTGTTATACGGTTTGATCTTCCAGAAACTGTTGCTAGTTTTATTCAATCTAGAGGTCGTGCCCGTATGCCTGAGTCTGAATATGCATTCCTGGTAGACAGGTTCATGACTTGTACTGTGTATCTATATTCGTTTTTCGTAATTTTATAGACAGATAAACTTATGAAGCAACACAAAACTACAGGGGCAACCCAAAGGAACTCAATTTGATTGAGCATTTTACAAAAGATGAAACTCAAATGAATGAGGAAATTTCATCCAGAGAATACTGTGAGAGGATCAATAATGTCGAGGAAAGAACCTATACAGTGGATGCTACCGGGGCAACTATTAGTTCTGTATCAAGTGTTTCGTTGCTTCACCGTTATTGTTCGAAGCTTCCTCGTGACGAGTATGATGTTATTGTTTGCCTTCTAATTGCAACTCTGTTTTAGGAAATTCTGTAGTTCTGTGTTTCCTGAAACTTTCGGTTGACATAATCATATATCTTTCAGGTACTTCATCCCAAAACCACTGTTCTTTTACTATGACGAAGCAGATGGAATGGTCTGTAAGATAATTCTCCCTGCCAATGCTTCAATTCATCAAATTGTCAGTGAACCACAACAGTCTACAGATATGGCTAAGAGAGATGCTTGCTTGAAAGCGTGCAAGGCATTGCACGAAGCTGGTGCTTTGACAGACTATCTCTTGCCAGAACTTGATGATAAATCCGAGGGCTCAATTCATGATTTCTCTGACTCTGAGAGCTCCGATGGTTAGGGACGATCTTTAGAAATGTATCTTAGAATCCTTATATATGGTGCTGGTCTTTTTGGCAACTTATTACTTCTTATACAGATGAGGAATCTCGAATTGAACTCCATGAGATGCTTGTTCCTGCTGCTCTTAGAGAACCATGGACAGATACGGAGAACACCACTTGTAGATCGCTCCTACTATGTCAAGTTTTGCCCATATCCTGCGGATAGAATGTATAAGAAGTTTGGTATTTTCACAAAAGTGCCACTCCCAGAAGAGGCTGCGAAAATGAAGCTTGATCTTTGTTTGGCTCGTGGTAGATTGGTAATGACGGAGATCATTCCATCTGGAGTTGCTAGATTTGATAAAGATGAGGTATGTTTAAGTTTTACTCTCTCTCTCTCTCTCTCTCTCTCTCTCTCTCTCTCTTTGTGGGAACGATGTAGGTACTCCTGTACTCAAATGCTCACTTCTTTTTGAATATTTATCATTTGGATCTACAGATTGCTTTGGCAGAAAAATTCCAACAAATGTTCCTCAAGGTTCTCCTAGATAGGTCTGAATTTATTCCGGAATATGTGCCGTTACACAATCATGATGTTGACGAGGCAAGCTCGTCAACTTTCTACCTAATGCTGCCTATTATTCTGCACGAGTACAGTAAAATTTCTGTAGACTGGACAACAGTCAAAAGATGTTTGTCTTCACCAATTTTCAAACACTCAGAAAATATTGCGGGAGGGGAAAATTTTCATCATAATGACATCTTGTATCTTGCCAATGGTTGCAAAAGTACAGATGATGTGGTGAACAGTTTGGTGTACGTCCCATGCAAGGATACCTTTTTCTTTATAGCTGACATTATCAAAGATAAAGACGGATACAGCTTCTACAATGATTCAAAAAATCATGTGGAGCACTATATTGAAACGTAAGTGTTACATGACGCCTTTTTTCTCATCCTTACAATTCAAGTCAGCGCTGTAATTGTAATGAATCAAATTCCAAATTGTACTCCAGCGTCCTAATTTGACATGATTTAGGAGTAAAGTTTGTTCGATTTAATAGTCTTGGACTCGTGTAGCAGACCGGTACGGTTGCATACTAGAAATCGGATATGGCTAAAAAGGGTTCAAATTTTGGGGAAAAAAATACATGAATCTGTCTCATTAAAATTGACTCTGGAAATTTAGATTTTCATAATTTTATATGCATTCTGGGGTAGAGAAAGGATCTGCTCTTGATTTGAATGATATAAAGGATTTTCCTTTATGTAAAGGATCCGAGAAGGATCCTGTACCCTTATCTCATATCCGAGTGTCCAACACGAGTATTTAAAATGTGGAGAGTCTGAAAAACATAGGAACATACACATATTTTATGTGGATTACTAGTCATAAATACTGAAATGGTACATCTTCCCAACACTTGTCATGTACACTTAGAGATGTTATTAGTCAAAGCCCAAGTAACTAGTTCTTGCTAGTATTGATTTGTATACTTTTATTAGTTAGGCATTAAGTTAGGATCATTTGTAAACCAATACTAATTAATCAAGTACGATTGTAATTGGGTTAGGTGGCACACCCACAAGTGGATGCATCTTAATTGGGTTATGTGCACATAACATCAGTTAAGAGGTATTCACTTGTGGGTGTGCCACATAATAATCGAATTCAACTATGATTGGTTGCCGAACGGATTCTAAGAGTAAATGCTATTAGTTAGAGGGTGCTTAATAAGAGTAAGATTAATTATAGTATTTGAGTGGAATGTGTCTTTATTCAAAGGAAGGCCTCTTAAATGATGTGACACTTCTTGTCAAATTCTAAATCATGTAATAATGAAGGAATGGTGTTTTAGTTGATGTCATTAATTAATATTGTTTAAATCAGAATATTAGTAATGGGAATTTAAAATCATCTGAAGTTTGAAAGGATAATATACGAATGCAGTTTATGCACCGCACATGATTTTGTTAGCACCCGGAACTTAAACACTCACTGTAAATGCAGTTGATGGGTTGCAGAGAGCAGAGCTACATTTAGAAATCCAAGTCCAGAATGATTTTGACAAAACATGCCAAAAGTTATTTTCTTCTTCAATCTATTAGGATCTTTTGGGTTTTGCATGCATCTTAGTTATATCTCATCTCATGGCCCAAGAAAGCAAATTTTTTCTTCCATTTGCTCTATAAAGGGGACCAAAGAAACCTTTTTTTGGGGGTGGGGTTGGTTCTGGTTTGATCCAGGGTTTCCTCAAATAATTAGTGACCAGTTATGTCTCCTTGAAAGGGGGGGGGGTTATTTGAACAAGAATATAGAATTTATTGTATAATTTTATGCCTTCTGCAGCTTGAGTTTAACTTCATGGGTACAGTCCTGAAACCCTTCTCTCTTTTTCAAATTGATGTCATTCGTATGATCCAGATCCACCAACCTAGCTTGAAAATGTCTGATGTCTCTCTACTTTATACTAAATTTCCTTAGAACATCTATGTATATGTTGTGCATGCACATGTTCATGCCATGCCTTAGAAGGTAGCAAGTCTTCATTAAGTACCATGGATTTCAAAGATCCTTATGTCATATAGTCCCTGTCATCAATGTAGAAATAGGCATGAAATCTCATCATGTATTCAGTTTACATCATAATTGCCAATAAACATCGGCATGACCATGAATTGAGAATACATAGAACTTTGTATCATATTCAGAACATATCTCATAATACTAATATTTTCACAAGTGAGGAATGTTTTAGTGGAGATTGAGACACATCGATCCCAGATATTTCAATGTGGTCTTTTTACATTTTTGATCTTCTCCATGGGTTATATTTTAGGGTCTATTGCCTGAAAACTACAGCAATATCAGATGTATCAATGATTCTGATTTTATCATATTAATAATGCTGTCTCAACCAATTTTTTGTGTTGTTATTTGTGAATGAATGGCGGTGGCACAATCTATGTGAAATATATGTTAATTATTTGATCTGCTAACCATACAGTTTTTTGCCTTTCATGATTTTGACATCTTACTTCTATAGGTTTGATATTCGTCTTTCACACCCTGATCAACCCCTTCTGAAAGCAAAACAACTTTTTGTGGTTCACAACTTGCTGCGGAAGAAAGGATATTCAGGTATTTATTTAATTTATGTAAAATGATAGTGGCGTGTGTTTTCTTATCGGTAATATATTCACCCCCCCTCAACCACCCAACCCAAACACCCCCCTGGGGGCAAAAATTTTCAGTATTTATTTATGTTTGAAAGTGAGGATGAACTAAGATTGACATGTTGAAATTGTTTTTTTATGAGTAGAACCTTTTATGGATTGTTACAATTAATTGAACTAGGAATTTTCCTCCGTATTAAATGAAGCCCTTGAAATAAGGCTAGACAATTTAACATAACCAACCAAACTAAACCATAACCGAGTGGTTTGGTCCGGTTTGGTTTTTCTAAATTTTTAAACGGTTATGGTTATTAGAGCCAATAACCATTATCGAGTCACATTCTTAAATCCAAATAATAAAATTGTCCAACCATATCTTTTTATCACTCATTCCTTATCTCTCTCTCTCTCTCTCTCTCTCTCTCTCACACACACACACACACACACACACAAAAAAAAATAACTATGTAATCTGAGTTGTAAAGAAGAGTCGCCGCCCCTAAACAGTGCAAACTTTTTTCCCTTTTCTTGAATACGTAACCACTGACTAGATTCTACCATATTTTATTAATCATTTTTATACAATCATAATCAAACTAAACCAAACCAAAACCGAACGGTTTGGTTTTGGTTTTGTTTTAATATTCTTTAAAAACCATTGGTTTTTGGCTTAGTTTGATTTCCTTAAAACCATAACCTAACCAAACCACACCCACGCGTACTATGAAATGAAATGAAGCAACAAAATCCCTCCGGACAAATTGAAATATGACAATTCAAACAACCTTCACTATAGATTCTGCATCCCCAATTCTTATCTGGGGAAGGCTTAAATTGACTGAATGCTGATTAAGAAAAATGACTAAGGTAGGTTTTTCATGGCATATAATAGTTGTGATTTCGTTGGCTGAAACGCATAATCTGGATAAAGGTACCTTTGAAGAAGTTGATGAAAGAATATAAAAGAACTTTTGGGAATATCCTGAGTAGTGTAAGAGGGTACATACGACAGGACCACATTGATTTTATTTTTCATAGCTATTGCACCCTGCTGATATCCCGGCCGTTTTTCTTTGGTAGCTGGCAAGTTTTGCTTGATCGCTTTTTGCACGTTGAAATTTGCCATAGGATCTTATCAGCTCAGCTGATTCTCCCTTACCAGAAAGGTTGAATTGTATATCTATTACTATTTTATGCAGAATCACGTGATAAAGAGGAACACTTCATTGAATTACCTCCGGAGATTTGTCAGTTGAAGATCATTGGATTTTCTAAAGATATTGGCAGCTCACTGTCTCTCTTACTATCGATCATGCATCGCCTTGAAAGCTTGCTTGTGGCAGTTGAACTGAAGGACAACTTATATGCTTCATTCCCTGAGGGAGCTGAAGTTACTGCTAACCGTGTAAGATTTCAGTCTCAATCAGTGTGCAACATGCTGTCATGGTTGGAATCATGTGCATGTAATGTGCTTATGCTTTCTGTGAAAATGGTTCAGATTCTTGAAGCTCTCACAACGGAAAGATGCTGTGAAAAATTTTCTCTTGAAAGGCTTGAAGTGCTTGGTGACGCTTTTCTCAAGTTTGCAGTTGGTAGACATCTCTTTCTCAAACATGATGCTCTTGATGAAGGACAACTGACCAGAAAGCGTTCTAACATTGTGAATAATTCTAATCTACTCAAGCTGGCAACAAGGAATAACTTAGCGGTAATGCCATATGCTTCTGGATATCAAGTAGCTAAAAGATGTGAATCGTGAAGTACCCAATTACTCACACAGTTAAATATTTTGATCTAATGGTCTTTTCTAAATATATATGAAAAATATAAGTTAAACATACCCTACAAATTAAATTGACTGATTTTAACGGTAGCTTTGTCTTTTGAAGGATTTTACTGCACAACTTGATTCTTCTCAAAAAGGTTTCCCTGTTTGGTTTGTTAGCTGTAGTTTGATCACTTCATATCTGTGTTCAGGTATATATACGTGATCAATCATTTGAGCCTTCCCAATTCTACGTATCTGGTCGTCCTTGTCCTGTAATTTGCAACAAGGACACAGAAAGAAATTTACACTCCAGAAACTGTAGTAAAACTAATGGTACAGATGCTGAAGTCAGATGCAATAAATGTCATCACTGGTTATGCAAGAAAACCATTGCAGATGTTGTCGAGGCACTTGTTGGAGCTTTCATAGTTGATAGTGGGTTCAAAGCGGCAACAGCATTTCTAAAATGGATGGGGATGCAAGTAGATGTGACTGCATCACAACTTAACAAAATCTGCCTTTCAAGCATGGCATTTCTGCCTCTTGCTGGTCTGATTGATGTGAGCATCCTTGAAAGTTCGTTAGGATATGAGTTTGCTCACAAAGGTTTGCTTATTCAGGCCTTTGTCCATCCTTCTTATAACGATCACTCTGGAGGTTGCTACCAGGTATCTCTCTCTCTCTCTCTCTCTCTCACACACACACAGAGTGAGCTTCAGAATGTCATTCAGTATCTTTCTTTCCATGATAAACACATTTTTGTTACTTAAACCAGAGACTTGAGTTTCTTGGAGATGCTGTCTTGGATTATTTGATCACTTCCTATCTGTATTCATCATATCCTAAGTTAAAACCCGGACAGTTGACCGATCTCAGATCAAGTTGCGTAAACAACATTAAATTTGCTGATGTAGCTGGACGATGGTCTTTTGACAAATTAATTATTTGTGACTCGAAAGATCTCCGGGACTCCATAAACAAATATGTGAATTCAATTGGAGCATCAGAAACAGTGAAGGGGCAGACTGAAGAGCAAACTTGTCCAAAGGTCCCTGAAATTCTTTACTTCCATTTGTATCTCCATATTCTATTTAAGATTCTGTTCCTCTGAGATGTTATGCTTTAATGGAGTACTTTATGTCTAGTTTCATGGCATTTTAACGTCTCAGGCAGATAAGTTCAGAAACTGTTGGACAAAAACTACAGTATATATACCTTATGTGAATTAAAACTATAGTTATGTGAATCTTACGATTTGGTGAAATTAGAATTGAAGAACACAGGAGTCGCTGGCGAGATATTTAACATCAATTTTGAAAAGAGGACATGAATGGTGCATGTTCCCTCCAGGTCGTTCTCCTTTTTTTTTTTTTTGGTGTGTGTGTAGACATAGATGAATCCACCAAACATTGACGTAGAACTGTAAAGAAATATGACCAGAATTATACACAAGCAGCTCATACTGCTAAACGTAATTACTATGGTTAAACCACTATACATTTGTCGTTTCTAAAGAAGGGATGAGAATGTCATTTAAGATGAGGTTTCTGTGGGAGGACACAGTTTCAGAATTTGTTAAGTTTGTAACCAAGATTTACGGGTGGGATTCTCTGTAAGATGCTAGTATTTACAAGATAAATATTTATAACTTAAATTTTGTTCATAAAATATAAACTGATTTTGCCGTTAATGTCATATAGTCTCATACATAACTATTGTTAGATTGATTTGTTGCTGATCAGCAGGATGATGTCAGATCATTGTAAACAGAGCATCACTGATTTCATTGTGCTATTGGTTCAGGTCCTTGGTGACTTGGTGGAATCTTATATAGGTGCCCTCTTTCTTGACACGGGGCTCAACTTAAACCGTGTTTGGGAGATGATGTTATCTTTGCTGGATCCTATAATTGATACCTCAAAGTTGCAGTTTAATCCTCTTAGGGAACTTTGTGAATTTTGCCAGTTCTTTGACTGGGAGATGCAGTTTCATTCATCAAAGAAAGACGGTAAATTCTTGGTGGAAGCTAAAGTCAACGGAAATGGCATTTCTGCAACTGCTTCTGCCAGTAGTATCAGCAGAAAAACTGCCAAAAGAATAGCCGCACAACAAGTATTTGCACACTTGAAGGTGAATTTCTTGATTTATCAATTAAAATATCTTTTTCCAATTTTTATTTCTATTACCATACTATCTTTGAGATTTTCCCGATTCCTATTCGGTAATCCTTTTCCAATCGAGTTGCTGACAGCAAATTGCTTATTGCTCCTAATATGCAGGATCAAGGTTACAAATTAAAATCGAAAACGTTGGAGGAAGTGCTTAAAAATAGCGTAAAGAAGAAAGAAAAATTGATTGGATATGAAGAAAAGCCTTCTTCTATTATTTCTAAATTTGGTTATGTGAAGTTGCATGAAGTTTCAAAAGTTGACTCAAAAGTCAGTTCTCTCTGTGAAATGCCCAAGACAAATGGTGATACGTGTTCCAGACAAAGTAGTCACCCTCTTTCGTACGAGGCTTCTGGGTGTAATGGTTCACCGATCATTCAAAATAATGGCTGTTCTGGGGATTCACATGCTGTCCTTCTACATACTAATAACTGCAATTCAGATGCACAGGAAACAGGTAGTAACCTGGGGTGAGTTTTACTTGCTTTGTGTTGAGTGTTCACATTTCATTTCAGTTTCTCACTCTAAATAATAAATTAGGTGCTTTCCGCAATGGCTCGCCAAAGTCGTATCTGCATGAAATATGTGCTGCCAACTGCTGGAAACCACCCCTTTTTGAATGTTGCAGAGAGGCAGGACCAAGCCACATAAGAGAGTAAGTTATCAGCTTAACATATTATCTCTGTTCTCTATGATGACTAGTTACCTTCCCTTCGTTCTTTCTTCCTTCCCTTTCTTTCCTTCCTTTCTTTTAAATATAAGGGGAAAAAGGGGTAAGATATCTAAGCATGTCGGAAACAAGTGTCTCTTTTACTTTATTATTTGCCCAGGGAAACATGCTCTAATTCTTGCCTTTTTTGGGGGGACATCGTTGATGTGTTGGAAATTAAATTTTAAGTTCCTTGGTATATAAAATCTTATAAAACTTTCTTCACATTTAGACAACGGTGACATAATAACTAATGAGATGGCAACTAGTAAATATCAAGGGGCTCATAAAAGGGGCCAACTGTCAAATCTTAAATGCGTTCTGCAGCATCACTGAGTTTCTCAGTGTTTGAATTCAACAGTTTCGTTTTTAAATTTTTGCAAAGTTTAGGGATGTTGCCCTTCATTACAAACTAGTATAGTACCCGTGCAATGCATGGAAGAAGTTATTCGAAATTATTTATTAAATGAAAAATTGGAAAATTCAATGTCCATATATGTAAATAAAATACTAAAAAATGACGAGATTCTTACTATAAGAAAATTGTTCTTTTAAATTAATTTTTTTTTTGATTTCATAATAATAAAATGAACAAAATATTTAAACGGTAAATTTGATTTAGTACTACAACCTAAATTGAACCCAGGCCCAACTATTCATAAAGCAATTAAATACTGTAACTAATGGATGGGTTGTCAGGTTTTTGCTCAAATCTAATGCCGTAGTTAACATCAATTTTCATTAAACAATATTTTAGCGCCAAATTTATTTAAAAGAGAAGTAATTTTACATCAATAATTTAATAATTTAATCAGATGCTTCATATTGCAACGGATCGGATGATCCCATCCTCTTGAAATTCTTGAAATCTACTGCAAATGAACACACAATGGCAATTACAGTAAATAAATAAATAAATAAATAAAATTCCAATAGGCAATTATACTCCTGTCGTGTATTAATGATAAAAAAAAATCCTTCTATGTAATAAAATGTATTATCTGTAGGTATTAGACTCTTCTGGTCTATAGCATGTGTGTCGAAATCTGAGTAAAGTATCGGGATCCATTTTAGGATATTTCTTTTTACCATCTTTTGGTGCTCGTTCAAGGAAAATTCTTGGTCGAGCTACGATATCAACTGACCAACGCCCAAGAACCCCACAAAAGAGGTCAACATTCTTGTTTTGAGCAAACTACCGCTTCCCCGGTTCCTGCACCACATTCAGTTCATAATGAAAAGTGTAAAGGTTTTAGATGGCTTAATGATATTGCATGGTACAATTAATCCACATAAGGGAATTGTCTTGTGTGGAGTGTGGACGTGCATTCGGTTCCTGGCCTTCCGTGGTTCCATGTTGATTACAATTCCCTGTGAAGCATGGCCAAGTGTTTTAATGGTACGTAGATTATGAAATCCTTTAAATCAATGAAGACCATAAAATGATTAAGGTTAGATACAATATTGCAGGAAGATAAAATAATTCCAAATGAAGATGTGCGACTGAAACAATTCATGAAACTTCACAGCTAAATATACCAAAAAAATTGGACCAAAAAGAAAATGCAAATCATTTTAATATTTTAATGCTTTCTTTTAAAAGCTGACCAAGTGATATATTATTGCCACTTAGCTTATAATGATATATATTTTTGTAATTGTAGGACTCAATCCAACTAGAAGAATTTATTATTGGAAAACAAAATTGAACATGGATGCTCAAGAAAACTCTTGTTATCAGCTCATGATTTTTCACTTCTTCCCATGCTATTACGAACGAACTCTTTGCAAAATCCCCAATGTTTGAATAAAGAAAACTTCAATTCCTCTCATCAAGCATCATATTTTATAAGAACCATAATATCTACACAATTATAAATAAAAATAAAATCATATGTAAGCATTTCAAGATTCATAGAGCTTTAGTATTACTGTATAAATTATTTAGCCTTTGGTGAATCTTATCTGTTGTAGATGAAATAACCAATTACAAATTGAACTCAAAATAACAAAACTTAAAGGAAAAATAGTATCAAAATATTTACTTATGTACCTTTATAGTATCATCATGGTAGGAAATATTAAACATGATATCTAGCATTCCTATAACAAATAAAAAGAACCTTATAAAGAGCGATCTTATGAAAAATAACCTCAACATTTTAATTTGTAATATTTAGCAACTGACAGTATTGCATATTGAGGATGAGAAGAAGATAAGGAAAAAAAATAAAAATAAAAATGGAGCAGAATTGCTGTGAGAAAAGAAAAGAATCAAACACAACACAAATGACCAGAACTTGAAATTCAAATTCAAGAAATTAGGATTAACTACTTTATGGCTGAGAAAGTCTAACCTATTAAGAGCAAGTGAAAAGATGCAATAAAAGAAGAATACAGGCATAGTTATTAAGGGATACAACAAAATAAGAGAATGTACATAGTTTCTCGAAAGTTGGAATGGAGATCATTAACAAAACTTACCTGACCAAAGGTCCAAATGGAATAAGCGAATATATCAAACTGTACACACAACTCAGCCATGTGTATAGCCTGCTCAAGTCAAGCATAGTTCAAGTCAAGCATAGTTTGACATAGAATGGAAATATGGAATACATATGCAAAAAGAAGCATTACAAATTAACTTATATTCAGTATTATGCAATATTCAAAAAAGAAAACACTTCCTAGAATTTTGAATTAGAAATGTGTTTATGCAGATAATTAGGTAACGAAAAGTTACATACCCGGATCCCAATTATTTCTACGCAGGGAGCTAGGAAGCAATTTTTGAGTCCCTAGTTTAAAAATTAAGAGCGGGAGTGTAGATTAACGACTCTGTCATATGTACAGCTTGCTCAAGCACATATTGATGGGGATTGAAAACAGGGAATATATATTGAAACACCCAATTGAGGTTGAGGATGGATCCCTTCAAGCACAAGCTAACATATATTTTAAGCATATATGAATCTAAATTTGAAGGAACAAATGAGTGCAACCACTGCTAAGGAAAAATCAGAATTAGACTAATAATCAAATTCATCCAGAAAACTTAGAATCATAGAAATGCCTTAAAAATCTATTGAATATGTAATCAAATAAAGATGCAGAAAGGGTTGACAATTACCCAGGCGGAGGAAAACTACTACGGAAGAGGATGCCAGTGTGAAGGAACTGATAAAGGAGTCTGGCAAAATTAGCACCGATAATGCACGACCTGTAGAATTTGATGAAGAAATACTTGAGAACCCTGTAGTTGAATCTGACCCAGTCGAACCTCGTAATATGGTTGGTTGCAGAAAGATTTAAACTGCTAATTAAGTGGATTTGAGTAAATCAAATGATTATGAACAGATTGATACAAAAAACGGGTAGTTGAGATTGCTTGAATAGGATCGAAATAATTGAAATTTGAAGATTACGACCCCAATGATTGGATTCGAAGTTTATGGTAAAAATCCCAAATCCTAGAGCCTGTGTGAGAAATGTATCAATTATCATTAGAAGAGCAAATCAGAAAAGAAGAGAAACTCAGAAAGGGGATTCGATTGGGGCAAAATTTTGGCAAAGATAAGGAATTCGGTTGGCGAAGATAACGAATTCGGTTGGCATTGGATTATTATAAAAGGAAGGAGCTAAGATACCTAAAAGAAGCCAGAAATCGTGGGATAGATGGAAGCAACTATGGGAAGCTTTGTCTAATTAACTGCAATTAAAAACGGAAGAGAAATTTTAAAGGGAAAAAATAGTAATAATAGTAATTAGATGTATATCGCAAAAGTAGTTGTGTCTACGGGCACCACAATAAAATCGCAGGAAAATTGCAGTGCCTATAGACACAGTTACTCTTGATTTAAGTATATATGGATTTAATGATCATGGATGTAGCATACTGCTATTGTTTCCAAAAGCATAACAATAATTGGCGTTTGACATGTTAACAGATTCACTTTCAAGGTGGTGATGGAAATCGATGAAATGCCGGGCGAGTTATTTGAGTTTTACGGGGAACCTCAAGCGAGAAAGAAAGATGCAGCTCACAGTGCAGCAAATGGGGCAATTTGGTACTTGAAACATCAAGGGTTTCTAAGGGGCGAAGAACTAAATTAGATGACCGTCTTAGTAGAAATAGTCTACTCTTGTAGTATAATATGAGGATATATCTATGAATATCTATGCCGGACGAGATATTAATCTACTTCTATATGCTTGTATATAACACACTGCATAGGAATTGCCCCTTTTATGTGGGGAGGGGGGGGGGTATTATTACAACTACTTTCACCGTGTTAAATACCTAAAATGTTGCGGTGAAGTTGGGTCTGGTTATCTATATAACGTATAAAAAATGAGTTAAGATCATTTGGTTTCCCACTGAATATGCTATTTATTTAGACTGAACATTAGTTATCATTTCTTTATTAGTTATCATTTCTTTATTAGCTGTTGAATAAATAAATGCTCTCATATATTTATTCGTCTCTACTTATTTTTTAATATAGTAAGGCCAATTAAACTTGAGATTTGTCCCTCGTCTAAATAAATAATATTACTCATAAAAGGAATGTGTGAATTCTTACACACAGCATTTCTTTAAATATCTGATTGTATGAGTGCTTCTCTCTTATTATCGTAAACATGTTTATGTTCGTTCTTTCTTATTTTTAACTTGTTGATTTTCACCATCTTTTTCAATTACTTCTATTTCTTTGAATCACTATATTCACCATCATTGTTCCTTCTTACTGTCAAATTGGGGTCAACTCACCGGTAAAGTACTATTATCTCCGTCTGAAAAAGATATTCTACTATTTCATTTTCGTTCGTTCTAAAAAAATAGTCTACTTACTAATTGAACATGTATTTAATGTTTCATTTCTCTATATTCTCTTAATTAATTATTATTTTTCAACTACCTATGCATTGAAAGTCTTTTAAACAATTAATGAGACATAAGAGTATATGCGGAAAACTAGATCTGTAAAATTTAATAGTTTAACTATATTAATTATTATTTTTTAATCTATGTGAAAATAACTACTGGACTATTTTTGTGGAATGGAGGTAATATATGCTAATATTATAGCAGCCAAGGCTGAATCACACAAGCATATAAGATAAAACAATGAAAGAGGGAGATCCATTAAGAGTTAAAATACTTGAAAAGGGGGCGCTCAAAATCGTCGGGCTTGTCGGGGCTTTTGACTGGCTAACAAGTTTAGTTGGCATTTTATCTATACTTCACGTCATTATGAGTTAATTGCACATTCTCATCATGCTGAAGGTTTGACTTTACACCTAAAACATGGTTACGAAGTATAAACAATTTGCTTTTAATTCAATAATAATAAGTTGGGGGGAGGGGGTTTGAGTTTATCTACAAAAACCAATATTATACAATTATTAGGTTGTCAGTGAAATTATTAGTTAACAAATTTAAAAAGTATCTAAACATGATAGTGTTAAAGAAATTAAAAGAATTTTTTTTAGTTAGTTATTAACTTTGTTGTTAATTTTAATAACAATTTTAAAATTATGCAAGAATTAATGTTTTAAAATTTATTTATTTATTTATTTAATAAGGAATGACTAGCTTTTGATAACAATGGAGTTTACTTGGATTTGAATGGATTTTAGTTATTTTGTTTAATACATATAATAATGTATTAAATATTTCGAAAGTTATTAAATTTAACTTGTACATATGACATTTCATAATAATTTAAAATGTACTTTATCTTTATTTATATAGTTAAATTTAATAACATCAATGTGGATGTTCTTATAAAATGGAAGAATTGATTCCTTAATAGGAACCAACCAACGTTAGTTTTATAGAATTTCACGGCTTATCCTTACTTGTGTCGTTCTTTATAATAACATACTCCATTCGTCTCACAAAAACATTCCCTTTTTATTTTTTTTACATAAATTAAAAAAGTTTAACTAATATTATTAGAAATTTACAATTTAAAATGCATTTCCTAGTCCTTTGGTTTATTTAATATTCATTATATAGTGTCTTTTTGTTTGTTGATTACCACGCACCATAAATGGTATTCTAAAAAAGTAAAAATTTAAACAAAGAAAGCGGAATAGAACTTAAAGGTTGACACAAAAAAAAAAAAAAAAAAAAAAGAGAGAATAGTGTTTGTGGGACGGTAGGTAATAATTTTAATAATTAAGCCCTAATTTAATTAAAAGCACGTGCAAAGGTAATGTGACTACTTTCCCGCCAAGTCTTTCCCGCCAAAATCTGCGTCCCCAGGGCGCAAAAGGAAAAGGACCCTCTAAAACCCTTCACTCACCAAATTATTCAGCGAAAAATTTCACCACTGAGAGAAATGTCTGGGTGGGATGAGGGAGGGGTATACTACAGCGACCAGGCGCAGTTTCCTCGCGGCGACGCTCCAGCCGGAGACCAGAGCCGGCACACGGCGTTGCAGAAATTTAAAGAATTTATAAGGAATTTCCAATCCAAGACCCAGCCGAATGTTTATCCATATAGAGAGGCCCTCCTGGCGGACCCTAAGTGCCTCCTCATCAATTTTGCCGACCTCATCTCCTATGATCCGGATCAGACGCTTCCTGAACTTCTCCGCCAGAGCCCCGCCGACTACCTCCCCCTTGTTAGTACTTGCGCTGAACTCGCATGTCTATACTATTTATGTATTGATAAAGATTTTATTCTGCGTAAGGAACAGAATTTGCAGCGTGAGGTGCTAGTGAATCTAGCAAAATGGCATATTTTGTGTATTCTGTTAAATCTTGGGAGTTAAAGTCAATTCTCAACGGACGAGAAAGTATAACATCTGAGCACAAGTACCCCGTATAAGAGTTCTGTGAAATTGGTAAAGCTGGATAGATTTCCTTTTTCTCTTGCTAGGACTTTTTTATAAGAACTTTCTGCCCGTAATATGACTACCGCCGGTGCTTATGAGCTTAAATTTGTTTTGGCATGATTAATTGACATTCTTTAAGTGATTTTACCTAATTTAAATTACTTTGAAAATATAGGTGAATCTTGTGTTATTAATCTCAATGCATGACTAGACACGGCTATACCGAACTCATACCCAACCAAAAGCACATTCATCGCTCTGTAAGCGAGTGTTTGAATTTATAGACTTGACGCGCGCACAGGAAACTACAATCTATCTCAAAATGGTGGTGCAGGAGCACTGTGATTTGTTTTTAATGTGCTCTTCTTCTTCTATTTGTTTTTTAGTATGTGCACAGAGAAGTTGCTTCTGTCCAATTTTACATACATGGATATCTTGTTCGTCTATATGTCAAGAGAGTAATATATTCCCCGTTGCGCATCAGATATACAGGCAAATATTATTTTTTAACTTTCAAGGAGTGTATTTACATTAATTTCCTTCTTCCTGAGTTCAAACAGTTTGAGACAGCAGCAGCAGAAGTTTTGGCTAGTTTGAGATCAAGGGTATCTGGAGAGACTGGGGAAATGGAAGAGCCGGAGACTGGCGAGGTGCAGATACTATTGAGATCGGACCAGGATCCGGTCTCTATGCGGTCACTAGGGGTTAGAGAATTTTGTTTCAATCAGATGCTTTTTACATTTTAAGGTAGTGTATTCTGAAACTAGCATTCTTTTGGCAAAAAATTGTTTATTGCCCTGCAGGCGCAGTATATTTCGAAGCTGGTTAAGATATCTGGAATTGTCATTGCTGCATCAAGGACCAAGGCAAAGGCAACATATGTGACATTGTTGTGTAAGAACTGTAAAAATGTAAAGGTTGTTCCATGCCGTCCAGGGCTTGGAGGAGCAATTGTGCCACGCTCCTGTGATCATATACCTCAGGTCTTTGATAAGTCCAATCTGTTTAACTCGTATGGTTTATTGTTTGTTTTGCTAACGTGTAAGTAATTGCTCATTTTGCAGCCTGGGGAAGAACCTTGCCCAATTGATCCATGGCTTGTGGTTCCAGATAAAAGCAAATACGTTGATCAACAGACGCTGAAATTGCAGGAGAATCCTGAGGTAAGAATCTTTTGCTAAATTGAGATAGCTATTATCTCCACAATTAGTAATTAATATGTCATATTCATTTCTTATGGTTTGTTAACCTTATCTTCACAAATACTTGGAATTTAAAGGATGTCCCCACAGGGGAGTTACCAAGGAACATGCTCCTATCTGTTGATCGCCAGCTTGTGCAAACAATTGTGCCTGGGACAAGATTAACTATTATGGGAATTTATAGCATCTTTCAAGCTGCCAATTCATCAGCAAAGTAAGATTTTTGACATAGATGAATTTTAAGGATTTATATGGGGCATCTCATTGTTATTCAATGGGTTTCGGATATATGAGCAGAGATAAAGGAGCAGTTGCAGTTAGGCAACCATATATAAGGGTTGTTGGTTTAGAAGAAACTGCTGAGGCTAATTCACGGGGTACAACCAATTTCACAAGAGATGAGGTATAAAATTTGTCAGAATTACATTTTATGAATAATTGCAATGCTTCTCTTTCTAGTCGATGTCTCATAAAATCCTTTTCAACGAGTACTAGGGTTTTATTACTGTCTTAACATATATTTACTTATTTTAGATTGAAGAATTCAAAAAATTTGCATCTGATAGTAATGCGTATGAAAACATATGCTCCAAAATTGCCCCTTCAATATTCGGCCATGGTGATGTGAAGAAGGCTGTTGCTTGCCTCTTGTTTGGAGGTTCAAGGAAGGTATGTGATTGATAGTTTTTCACTACCACTATTACTTTTCTAGCACATTTTGCTAAGAAATTACTCTTTTGAGAAAGCAGACTCTACCTGATGGTGTAAAACTAAGAGGCGATATCAATGTGTTGCTCTTGGGTGATCCATCTACTGCAAAATCACAGGTTAATAAGCTCTTTTACTTTTTAATTTGTAAGCTTGCTCCTATATTATGTCCTCTGTGTTTCTATGAAATACATTTCCCAGTTCATATATTTTAAATCGGTTCTGATATAGAATATTACTGATATCCCCCATGATGATGTCAACAAATTTCTAAGTTTTTATGTAATTTGCTATGAAGTTTCTCAAGTTTGTTGAGAAGACAGCTCCAGTAGCCGTATATACTTCTGGGAAAGGATCGTCTGCTGCTGGTCTTACTGCTTCTGTAATTCGTGACAATAGCTCGGTGAGTTTCTGGGTTTCTTCAGGTCTGTTCAATTGACAAGCCTTTTCATATATGGTATAAAAAATGACTTTTTTTTTGGGTTATTCCATTTAATTCAGCGAGAGTTTTATCTGGAAGGAGGAGCCATGGTCTTGGCAGATGGAGGTGTTGTTTGCATTGATGAGTTTGACAAAATGAGGGCAGAAGACAGGTGATTATATGATAAACAGATCATGATAATCTTATTATATTAAGTTCTCTTTTTAGAGTTCTCATGTAGTTGATATCATGGCCTAGGGTTGCCATTCATGAAGCGATGGAGCAGCAAACTATCTCCATAGCTAAAGCAGGAATTACTACTGTTCTCAATTCAAGGACCTCGGTGCTTGCAGCAGCCAACCCTCCGTCTGGGAGATATGATGATCTCAAGGTCCATCGTTATTTTCCCTGCCTTCAATTATTCATCATTTCCTTTTTCTTTGACTATGTTGGAGAAACTAATAGACTTTTGCTCTGCAGACTGCACAGGATAATATTGACTTGCAGACCACAATTCTTTCAAGATTTGATATGATTTTCATTGTGAAAGACATCAGAATGTATGCACAAGACAAGGTAACAAAATATTAGTCACTTCTATATGGTGTTCTTCTCTAAGGATTATTTGGACATCCCAAAGGAGGGGAAAAAACTCAAACTCGTCAGAGTATCTCCATTTTCTTGTCCGTTGTATTTGGACTTAGAATCATATCTAAAGAGTGAAAAGTCTCAAACCACATGTACAGCATAAAAGATTTTCCTCTATGCAAATATTTGTCACTCTCAGCACTTTAAAGGAGCTCTCTTTCATAATGTCAAATTGGAATATATTTCCAGAATTTTAACCAGATACTATTCCTTTACAGAATATTGCCAGCCACATCATTAGGGTTCATGCATCTGCCAATGCAACGACAAGTGACACAAGGACTTCCAAAGAGGATAACTGGCTGAAGAGGTCTCGTTTTCATTTTAGTTATTTCTGGTTGAGGAATTGGCATTGCTAAGATTTTTCCCAGGGATAAAGTTTCTAAGTGGATGTCCACAGGTATATACACTATTGTCGAACTGAATGTCATCCACGTCTCTCAGAATCTGCAGCGTCTTTATTGCAGCAAAGTTATGTTAAAATTAGACAGGTATTAGTTTTTTGTGCCACTTAAATTTAACATACTTTAATAAGCTTATCTGCAAATGGGGATTTGAATGGGGAGAATAACAGAGAAAGAGAGGATAATGAGAAAACGTATCAAGGAATTACAAAAGTAAATAGATGTCTAACACTTCTTCCAAATGCGGAGAGTGCTAGACAGCCTCCACTCTTTGGAGTGCCACGTAGAATTTTTTGCAATGTGGTACTAGATTTTTACTATCCATGATGTCATTGGGGTTCTCTAACGCTGCCAATGCTTTGATCTAAGAGTATTACTGCACACAATGTTGCCTATTGTCAACGTTTATGTTAAACTTCTGAAAGTATCCTTCTAGTTGTCCACAGAATAAGTGTAGTTTGGCTTTAATATTGGAACTGCATGGTTTTGTCATTTTTGCTGCCTGTTAAAGTTCCTGTGGAGGATTTCTTTCAGAAAATTCTGTGTAAGGGTGTGCATTTTGGCGTTGGGGTGAAGTTTAGTTGATCAGATGATTGCTCAGTTGAAAATTTTTGCTTAGATCTAGTTTGATCAATTTTTAAAATCACTAGTTTACAAACTCATATTCAACCATACATTGTCTCAAATAATTTTGTAAGTGGAGTTGTTATTTTCTACTTAAATGGGATTCTCTGAAGTATCACTTTTCCCAAAATCAATTCTCTATAAAGCTTTCTCAAATCACATTTTTGTACTTATTCTCAATCACCAATCTTCTAGTAAAAACAAGTTTGTGCATGTGAACCCATAATTTTTCCTTAACCCACGTTCTCCAAAATAAAAAATCACTTCTTAAAAAATGTTTTTCTGTAAGGGGTTGGCAATAAGAGATGCATAGCACATGATATTATTGTTAAAGGGGTAAATACCAAATTATCAAGTTAGAAACGACACCATTTATTTCTTAAATATTGACTATCTTTACATGATGAATTGCCATATCATGGTTATCGTAACTGGAAAATGATATATTTGATTTGCGGGCTGGTTCTGTCTCTTATGCTTGTAGGACATGAGACGGCAAGCAAATGAAACTGGCGAGGCAGCTGCAATACCAATTACAGTCAGGCAGCTGGAAGCCATTGTGAGGTTGAGCGAAGCGCTTGCCAGAATGAGGCTGTAAGTTGATGTCAAAATAAGAATGTATATGTGAGAACCCACGTGTGGGTTCTGGAGACATGGATGGAAATGATTTAACCAGTTTCAAAATAGAAGGCTAAAACAGTTGCAGTGCCCAACTCGACTTAAATAATATTTTCTAATTCCATATAGATAGATATGAAACAACTCACATGTTCTAGACACGAGAGAACGCGCAGGCGTGTTTTAGATTTAAATAATATTTTTTAGATATACCTAGGTATATCTGTGAGAACCCACGTGGGTTTTAAAGTCCATATGGGATTCTGTCTAGACGGAACCACCGGAACCATGTGGTTCTTTCTTAAGATCTGCGGCTCCCGTGTTTATACGGTTAAAAATTCTCCTTTCTGCTGCATTTTGTTTTTGCATCTCAAATTATCCTTTATACATACAGGAGCTTGTACGTATTGCCAGTTGTATGCTTCTAACCTTTTCGCTAAGTTCATCTTTCTGACAAAATAGGTCGCACGTTGCGAATGATAACCATGTCTTGGAAGCCATCAGGCTCTTCAACAACTCTACAATGGATGCAGCACGTTCTGGAATAAATCAGCATATAAATCTCACTCCCGAGATGGCAAATGAGATCAAGGTTTGACCAATCATCTCAACTTCTACTCTCCCCTTTCCTTCTACAGGAGCTACTAAACTAGACCTTTTGCTTATCAATACCCAGCTAAATTTTGGCTTTATGATGGACAGCAAGCAGAAACCCAGATAAAGAGAAGAATGGGAATCGGAAGCCATATTTCAGAGAGGCGATTGATTGATGAGCTTACAAGAATGGGAATGAATGAATCTATTGTAAGATTAAAATCTTTTATGCGCTTTTTTTTTTCGTTTGTATTTTAAATAAAAGAACTGAAGACTCTCACGAGAGACTATCCACACCCCCGATCTCCGGCCCCCAAATAGTAGATATTTTATGGTATCTAATAGCCGTGTAATTGGTTCTTGTCAGGTAAGAAGAGCCCTGCTAATAATGCACCAAAGAGATGAAGTAGAATACAAGCGAGAAAGGCGAGTTATTGTCCGTAAAGCCTGAAGGAGATGCTGCTTTTTAACATTAATTAATCATCTCTTTCACTACCGAATTTCTCATGTATTTGTACTTGAATGTTTTAGGCGCAATCACATGTATAACACCATTTATTATTACTTATTACTTGCTGAAACATTATTGATCTTATGGTTGGGAGCAGGAACCATAAGATTTTAAGGACAAAATTGCCTTTTTATATTTTTTACAGCAAAATTAATCCCAAATAGGAAATACTTTGCAATCAGAATTATCATAATAATATATCAATATAAGTTAATATATCATAATATTGTTATCAGCTTCTACCACATGAGTTTCATCCCACTGAGCTCTTTTGCCCGCCTATTTCATGTTTATACCCAACCATTGTTTTAAAAGTACAAAAAAAGTAACAGAGTGCTATCTTAGGTTGAGGCATCATCTTCTTCAGACAGTGTAGTGTTGTTGGATGGTGTCAATGTCCAGTCCCTTCAGCTTAACCACTGATTCCACATGTCCCTTAAGAGTGTGAAGCTCCCTCAGCCTGCGACGTATTTCGTGTAAGATGTTAATATATGTTTTTTCTAGGAGATGCGAATAGAAAGCATATGCAGTGCTCAAGTTTAATGTCAAAATGTGCTTGTGTTTCATTGTAACATACCTTGCAACTTCAGCCCTTCTTTTAGCCTGCTCAGCAAGTTCTGACAATTCTTTGAAGTGCTTGTCAGTGATTCGGGCAGGAGAATCTGCGGGCTGGAGACCGTGAAGAGTACGCTGAGCGACTGCCCATTGTGCTTCTCTCTCACCTTTTCCATAATCCTTCTTGGTTGTGAATGCAGTCTATTTTGTTGTCCAGAGAAAATAAAAGATTAAAGGGTAATCTTGTCTTGAGAAGAAACATTTAAGATTACATGAAGTATCTTTTTAAGGTTGGGAATGGTTGCAGACTTGAAGTTTGTAGTCTTACCTTGTTCTGAATCATGTTATCCCAGGCCTTGCCACTTAATGCGCAGCGGATTATAAACTTGAGAACGTCGAGTGGTAAGTAAGTGATAATGCTGTAGATCCAGATCACTCCAACCCATCCCCATCCGACACCTTGAATCCTAGCAAAGCCCCAACTTGCGTATACAGTAATAATGGTAGCCAGCTGAATAGAGAATTTAAAGTTTAATAGTGAAAAATGGAAACTTGTTAGTATTCGAAATTATTATAGTTAGTCCTGAAAATGGATTTATATTCCTGAGAAATTTACCAACTGGGCAATCAAGAAAGCACCCAGCAGCAAGAAACCAGGGCGTCTCGATGAATGACCAGCCTCTTGATCTAGTGACGAAGATGAGTGCTTGACTGATAATGCTCACTTGAAGGTAGAGCGCAGCAGTAAGCTCGTCGTGGTTACCTCTGATAGATCTCACTTTAAAGATATCCTGTTGGCAAATGCATGTATTAGTGGATAAGTTTCATTGTACTTTTTTCCGTTTGTTTCCTGATCAATTCTGAAAGAGAGGTGGTTTAATAAGCAAGGACTTACAGAAAAAAAATCTGTATCAGCTGCAAGGTAGAAGAATATGACAGTCATGAGAGCCATGTACGTTCCTAGGACAACACCAGTGGCGAAGATTTCCTTGAGCTTCCATGAGTCGGGCACTGGAGATGGCTTCACCCTGTCCTTGGAAATAGTCATGATAGTACCATCATTGAGGATGGCAATGATCAGAACCATGAAGGGTGAGAAATCGAACTTCCAGATGAGGGCAATGAGCATGAATCCCATCACAATACGAATGGTGATAGAAACAGCATAGATTGTATAATTTTTCATCCTCTGGAAGATGGCTCTACTCGTCAAAACTGCGCTGATTATAACGCTGAGTCCTGGCTCTGTCAGAACAATGTCGGATGCACTCCTTGCAGCATCAGTTGCATCTGCCACAGCAATACCAATATCTGCCTTCTTCAATGCTGGTGCATCATTCACACCATCACCTGTCATGCCACAAATGTGCTTCCTCTCTTGTAGTTTCTTCACGATCTCGTACTTGTGCTCTATCAAGTCACAGCTTATCTTTAGTTGAAAAAATAACAACTTGATTTTGATTTTCATTAGCAATTAATTATTCACTTGTTTTGCACGAACATGATATGATGATGATCTTACCAGGGAAGACACCAGCAAAACCATCTGCCTTCTCAATGAGCTCTTCGACAGGAAGTGAAGCAATGGACTCATCCTTGCTTTGGCCAAGAAGGGAAGAAGATGGATACATATTGGTACCCATGCCAAGCCTCCGACCGGTTTCTTTGCCAATGGCAAGCTGATCACCGGTTATCATTTTAACATTAACACCAAGATCAAGAGCTTTACGGATGGTCTCTGCACTGTCATGCCTTGGAGGGTCAAAGAGAGGCAACAAACCAACAAACTCCCAAGGGTCACCCGCACTCCCTTTGGTTTTCTCTGGAACAGTCTGCAAATATACCGACACATGATGTTTTATTAGTTTTACAATTTGGCAAACATCTTCATGGTACTTCATGTTACTCTGTCTTACCTGTCGTGCAACACCAAGGGCGCGAAGGCCACGGTTGGCGAAACTGTCAATGATATCATGGGCCTTCTTCCTTGCATCTCCTTTGAGTTCAGCCAGATCAATTATCTACCACCATATCAAATGAATTAACTATTGTACACTAGATGTTTAGAATATGAACAGTATAAGTTAGGATATCTCACTTGCTCTGGGGCTCCCTTGCTGGCTCTATGCCAGTTCCCATTAGAGTCAATGTAGGTGATTGCGGTACGTTTTTCCACTGGGTTGAAGGGCAAGAAATGCACCTCTTTAATTCCTGCTCTTGCCTCCTTGGGATCACTTAACATATTAACAATTGAAGCATCAATAGCGTCCTGATTCTCGACCCTAGAAGCTCTGGCAGCAAGCAAGAGAACAGTATCAGTGTCCACGTTCTTCGGGAACACCTCGATCAAGCACTTATCAACTGTGAGCTTGTTGAGGGTAAGGGTTCCGGTCTTGTCACTGCAAAGAACATCCATTCCAGCCATTTCCTCAATGGCAGTCATTCTCTTGGTGATGGCGCCTTGTTGGGATAGCCGATGGGATCCAATAGCCATTGTTACAGACAGAACTGTTGGCATGGCAATTGGGATACCTCCAATGAGTAGCACAAGTAAATTGTCTATTCCTTCTCTGTATTTCCTGTGCTGAATTGGATACATAACTAAAAGCTCAATCAGCATACCCACTGCAATGGAGCAGATACAGAAGTTCCCAATGGCTGTCAACACCTGATAAAACAACATTCAACAAATGGAACTCAATTTTTTTCCCTCAAAATATGAGATCAGTCAAACAAGCAATGGATGGAAATCGAGATTCTCACCTTTTGGAAGTGCCCCACATTGTTGGTGCTGTCGACAAGGTGAGCAGCCTTGCCAAAGAAGGTGTGAACCCCAGTGGCGATAACTACTGCCTCAATCTCACCCTGCTTGCAGGTAGAACCGGAGAAAACTTCATCACCAGGGTTTTTAGTTACAGGAAGAGATTCACCAGTGAGAGCCGACTGATCAATCTTGAGAGAATCGCCCTCAAGGAGACGAGCATCAGCTGGGATAATATCTCCTAACTTTACGCTAATCAAGTCTCCTGGAACTAGAATTGAGGCATCCTGCTCAGACCATCTGCGATCTCTCAAAACCTGTTAAAATAACCAGCCTTAGAAAGAATTCACTACCAGAACAATTTAAAGTATAATAATGTTATTATGAATATAAATAAATACCTTGGTTTTTGGAGCAAGGCCGACCATAAGGGCAGCAGCGGCATTGCCTGCATTGTTCTCTTCTATGAAACTAATAGTCGAGTTAATAATAAGCAGTACCATGATACCCACAAAATCTTGCCAGTCCGGAGCCTTTCCCTGCATAATTCAATCGAATGTGTGAGCGATTGAGTAATTTTGAAATAAACCAGGGAGAGTGCAAACTGTGATTACCCCTCCATTGGCTAAAGCAATAGCCATGATGGCGGCAGACTCCATCACCCATGACAGAGGATTCCACATAAAACCCAAGAACTTGAGGAATTTGCTCTCTTTTTTCTCCTCAAGTTTGTTAAGGCCAAATATTTTGAGACGTTTGGCTCCTTCATCAGACGTTAAGCCATCCCTTGTACAATTTAGCTGCTTGAACACTTCCTCAACGGGGATTTTCTCCTGCAGATGCACCCATCTCCACATCAAAAACCAGTAATAAAAAGGTCAAACATCTTTAATCATATGAGCATTTTTCCTTTTTCAAAGCAAGCTTTTAAGCACGATCAAACATTGTAGTACCACTTTAGTACTTACGAGATCAATTTGCTCATTCTTGATCTCTTCCAAGCACATTTTGGCGGCCATGATTGTTTTGTTTAATGATGACGAAAAGAAGCAACCACCGTAATACAGACGGTCGAAGAAAGAAAAGATTGAGAGTAATGCTCCCACTCTAAATCTTTCTCCTGATTGCCTTCAAGGTTTGAACAGTTACTCTGTTCTTTCAGACCTCCATGGGAGTAAAGACAGTGGAGAAGCTTAACCTTTTTCAGAACCCTTTTCCCCCCTTATATATTCAGCAAGTTTTGGTATTTCTTAAGGTGTCGATAATGGCGGATGATCACAAATTCTTGCCTTTCGTTTTATCCACTAAGTGACCGTTTTTTGTGGCGCCAAAACAAAAGGTGCCGAGTGGTTTGAGGCTTTGAGCTTAAAAAACTGAGAACTTTTCAACTACCCCCTCGATCTGTGAACTAAACTTCAATTAAGCACCTAAACTTTATCTTACAAGAACTCACAGCTCAAGAACCCTAATGTAAATACTAAATTGCATAATACTACTAATACTGAGAGAAACAGAGATATAAAGAATTCTTGTTATGTTTTTCATGTGGAAAAATAATGAAACATGGGATCTTATATATATATAAGTCCACTCCAAGGATAAATAAGAACATGAATTTAATCACTGATAGAAAAAGAAAATAAAAGTAAAGAATGTGAATTTAATCCAATATATAACTAAGATTCTATCGTCTAGCTTAAATAAAGTATTCTGTTAGACGAACCAATTGGGTCGGACGAAATCCAGAGTCCAACATTATTTCAAGAAAAAGTCCAGACTTGCACGATTTCTTAAGATAATGAATGTGTGTTGTGTGATTGGTATTGATTTAAAAGTAATATAATATGTGGAACAAAAGTATCTCGCCGAGTGCGTTGTGTGAAATATTGTATAAGTTTTCCATGTACACATGGCATTGTTTTTATATGAATATTGATCGAAATTTTAGCCGAACTGTGGTTCAAATTGTGACACAGTAGTTAGATGCTTAAATTTCAAGTAGGAGTTATATTTCAATCACACACACCCCTCTCCTAATTTCCCTACCCTCTCCTCTCCTATTATCCCATAATTAAAAAAAAAAAAAAAAAAAAAGGGGAAAGCTGAACCAATGAAAAACAAGTCAACGACCCCAAAATGAAGAAAATAGAATTTGACACTTGGTTCAAACCAATGTTGGAAGCAATTATCGAAGTCCCAATTAATGATCCGTTTGGTATCTATTATAAATCATTTTGTTTATGACACATTTTGAATTTTAAATTTTTGAGACACTTGCCATCTTCTCCCATTGACACTTCACACACTTATTACATCAAATATCAATTTTTCACTTTTTAACAAAATTTAACCAATCAAATTAAGAAAAATATTTCAAAAATTCAAATTTCAAAATATATTATAAATCAATCCAATTATAAACGATACCAAACGGACATTTGGACAAAGATTTGGCAGTTGTTTGGAGCTAATATTCATAGCAAACGTTCCCACAACATATATAATCTACTTTCCACTCCACAAGAACAAAATCCTAATTTTTTCCAATTAATTTATGTACATATTTTGCTTCCCTACGTCGTACAAATCAGACACGTGGAAACGCCAACCAAGAACATCCAAAAATGTCAACAAATCAAATAAACAACATTGATACAAATCAAGTACCCCGTGCCGTTGACGTTTTAACACAACTCAATGTTATAAATTTGTGTCTTCAGATTCTTGATTGTGTGAACGATCCAAAGAACAACTTCGTTAAGAGCGTCAATCATGGCCATGTACAAAATCTATGCAATCTTTCTAGCCATAATTGCACTTTCTGATGCTTCAGCCCTCCGGCCGGTCATTCTGTTTCCCCCATTGCCAGAACCCGCACCCACCCCCGGCCCTGCCCCAAGGTTTAGTGCTATCAAAGGTGCTTATTGGCCTTCTTGGCTAGCACAAACTCTACCACCATCGAGTATTCCTACAATATATTTTACGCACTTGTTTTACGCCTTTGTATTGCCTGATGCAACCTCATATCAGCTGTTAATAACGCAGCTTGACGATGAATGGATGGGGGATTTCACGGTGACCCTCCATGACAAAAATCCCCCAGCCAAGGTCTTGTTATCCATAGGCGGGGCGGGCGCCAATACTAACACTCTCTCAAACTTAGTAAGCAATTCAGACAACATGGCTGCATTCATATCATCATCGATTGATGTAGCAAGAAAATATGGATTCGACGGGCTTGATCTTGATTGGGAATTTCCGAACAATCCACAAGACATGTCTAATCTCGCGTTGCTCTTCCAAGAATGGAGGGATGCCGTTAATCAGGAGTCACTTGCCTCTGGAAAACCATCCCTCCTCTTGTCGTCTGCTGTTTACTTCGCATCCAATTTCTTCTTGGAGAACGTCTCCAGGACTTACCCAGGGGATGCTATTAGAAACTACGTTGATTTTGTGAATCCAATGTGTTATGATTATCACGGGGCGTGGGACACGTCTGTTACTGGTGCACCTGCCCTGCTTTTCGACAAGTCTAGCAATGTGAGCACGAGTTATGGGATCTCGACCTGGAAAGCAGATGGGGTGCCGGCGGAGAAACTAGTGATGGGAATGCCAGTTTATGGGAGGATATGGCAATTGAAGGATCCAAATGAACATGGAACTGGAGCTCCTGCTGTGGGAACAGGCCCTGGGAATTTAGGAGTTATAACATATTCAGAAATTTTGGGGTTCAATTCATTGAACAATGTTACTGTGGTTTTCGATAATGTGACGGTATCGACTTATTCATATGCCGGAACTAATTGGATTGGATATGATGACGCTAATTCAGTTCAGGCTAAGATCAAGTACGCCAAGGCTCAGGGCCTTGGGGGATACTTCTTCTGGGCACTTGGGGATGACAGCAACTGGACTCTTGCTAGAGCAGGTATGATAATACTTATCATGTCTCTCAAACTCTCGGCCGAGCACGACTAGGATCTCCCATAACACAAATGCACAAATGCACGACATATTGAAATTTTTTCTCCCTTAACACCCACCAAGCCGAATATTAGTACATACTTAACAGAATGTACGACCAACTCAATATATACACCTCTAGAAAAACCTCACCAGTCGAGATATAGACAATATATTTACGACGATAACTGTTTACATAGTACATATAATCTATTTCTATTGTTGGACTAATGTTTTGGTTTGTATCATGCAGCTTCCGTGGCGTGGGACAGTGAATATTGATTGATGCTTTATGATATTCCAATTGATACCCGCAATTCTACCATCTTATGTTACCACATTGAGAATTATTATTCATGTAATATAAGATATGGTTTATATGTTTTATATATGAATTCTTCATTTTTGTTTAGCTCCCAACTCTTCAATTAACAAAAGAAATTACATCCAACGTCACTATATAGTTGCATACATGACCAATTTCCAAAAATCAATCAGATTCTAACAGGAAAAACCAACAAAAGAGAAATACGAACAATAGAAAGAAAGAGGAGAAACAAATTAGTTGAAGGCTGTGTTATGCATTCTCTCACTGAATGCATAAGTTATAAGATTCGACATTCGACGCAACCTCCTTCAGAATTGTAGGGAAAAAAAATCGATGATTCTGTACGTACTAAACTGGAGCTAACTTGACGAACCCTTTGTCAAACTCTACTCAAATAGACCATAGTTGAGAAGCTGCACAATAAAACACAACAAAACGTTAGTACCTCTCTAGTTTTCATTTACTACATTAACTAGACGTTTAGACCTCGCTTTACAGGTTAACATTTTTCAAGAGAAAGGTAATTCAAACAATTACTTTATATTCAACTTGAATTCTGATTAAACTTTTCACATTTTACTTTTTCAGGAAATGCTACATGTATATTTTTTATACCACTAGTAGTACAAATTGAACACATGTTATTAATTCCGAGAACTGATGTATGAATTCACAAATTATTGTCACGAATTATTATGTCTTTACAATCACTCAATCAGTGGTGTGATCCTATGTGTAGAACTAGTGGGACTCAAAAAAATTTTCTTATTTTTCCCCTACATCTTTTTTCTTTCTATCAAAATCGTACCTCTTTTGGAGATTTTCCACTTATAATCGCCATGAGCAGCCCAGAAAAAGTAGCCTCGAATCCCAGCGGATCGAGCATAACCTATTTTCACAGTCACCGACAGGGTATCATCATACCCAATCCACGTACTTCCGGCCACAGAATACATGGAAACGGTCTCTAAATCATACTCCACTTTTGCCTTATGATCCCTGTTGAACTTTTCTATTTCTGCGAATGTCAATACTCCCTGATCGCCAGGTCCCACGTTAATGGCCGGTGACCCGACACCATGTAATTTTGGGTCCTTAAGGAGCCATGTTTTTCCGTATAACGGTAAACCCAGGATCAATTTGCTCCTTTGGACACCAGATTTGATCCATGAACTCAGGCCATAACTTGTGCTTATGTTGGTTTTGGGGTCGAATAGTGCTGCGTGTGCGCCGGTGATGGTGGGTTCCCAGGAGCCGTGGTAGTCGTACGCCATTATGTTGATCCAGTCCAAGCTTTTGTTGATGGATTTTGCTGGGTATGATCTGTAGGTGCCGGAGAGGAAGAAGTCAGCGGAGAAGTAGACGGCGGCGGTGAGGAGGAGCGGTGGCCGGTTGTTGGTTGCCGAATCTTTCTGGACCTCAATACGCCACTCGTTGAGTAAATAGGCAAAATTTTCCATGTCGTCAGGTGTTCGTGGAAATTCCCAGTCCAGATCAATGCCGTCAAAACCAAACTTTCTTGCCACTTCAATGCTCGAGTCGATGAAATTCTTACGCAAGGAAGGGCTCGCCGCCATCCGTGCAAAATTGTCTGAACCTTCCGCTCCCCCTCCAACGGAGAAGAGTGTCTTGACTGGAGGCTTCTTTGCATGAAGTGTGGACGTGAAATTCAGAAGCTCCATTGCTGTTGTGGGCTCTATGTTGAACTTAAAAGTGGCATAGTTAGGAATGAGAAATGCATAGTATATATGGGTGAAAAACGATGTGTCGATGGAAGTAGGGGGGAGTTCTTCATAAGCCCATGATGGCCAGTAGGTGCCTTTGATTGCCCGAGATGAAGATGAAGAAGAAGCCATAACAGAACAAGCAGTGAAGCTCAAGATCAAATAAGCCCAAACACTGTAAGTAATCAGGCTTGCTGCCATTTGTCTTTTTTTGCGAATATGAACTTTGGGTACTGCACAGATATATAGGGAATAATTTGCTCTGACCCTGTCAATTCTTAGAGTTTCATTCTATTGTTTATATGCTGTTTTGGATTGATGTGTTTATCCGTAGAACTTCATACTCTTGTTTGGAGGAGAACCGTTGAAAAATATTATCATGAATTAAAAAATTTAATCGACATTAGATAATTATTACTTCACCACTCTAGAAAGCCGTCTCCTCTCTATCGATACGTTTGTGACTTTGTCAAACCATAGTGCCCAAGTAACTTTCAGATAGTGCATTACCCGCTCATGTAATAATGCATGTCTTCTTCTAGAGGTGTGCGCTTTTGACCAGCTTTTCTTTATCAATGTACATTAGAAGTAGGAGAAAAATTCTAGTATGTTAACGTTCTCAATGTTGGGGTCTTCTCCCCACCGAGCTATCCAATGCTGGGGCTATAAGCCCAAATTTGAGGGTGAAAAAACCCAAAAAAAGGGCCAATTTTGGCCTCTCTTTTAGGTTTTTCCACCCTCACTTTCCCCTTTACATTTCCCCCTTACATTGAGAATACTCTCAGGAATACATTATTAATCCGGGACCCAATTCTAAGTGATTAACCGGGGACCTATGTCTTCCGATTAATCATCTTCAGAACAGTTAGGATCTTTTCTTTGGGTATTTATTGTGGAGCAAATGTTTGGGCCATTTTATTTGACTTGTTATAAGGAGGAATCATTTCCAGAAAGTGGACCAGAGTACTTTTTAACATAATGAATAGACAATAATACACAAAGTTTGACAAATGACATTAGGTATAAAAATCATATAGTAAATTTATCTTAATTGACAATAGTTTGCGTCCTTCTGGAATAGTTGAAATTTTCATTTTGACTGTTCTGGTTTGTATTTTTCAAACTATGTTCAGCTATAAATGAGAATTGATAGAGAAATTTTTCACTTTACCCACTCAATAATTTGATTAGATTTGAGTTCCATACTTCATGTTCATACGGCGAAAGAATTCTACATCTTTTCACACAGAGACATGAAAAGCTTATAAAAGGTGTTTCACGTCATGTTGCTCTCTATTAGAATAAGCTTGGTTTCATCCAGAGATAAATGTAATTACATTTGTGGGACACAGTATGGGAGAGAAATATTGAGTTTGAAAATATTTTGGACGTACTCTTTTGGTACTTATGAATGTCTTGAACTTTTGTATGCTAATGAAGGCAAATAAGTACCCATGAATCAAGATAATATATGATTTCTAATGACGTCTATGTTAAACATAAGCAAACTTATACATCACCTTCTCATTTTTAGGAATTTTACCTAATAAAGAAAATTCAAATTTGACTAATTTTCATTGTTATGCGGTAATTTATTAGTTAATTAATATTGCTTCATAGTTTGATAGATATTTAGCTACACTGACTCAACTACTCTTGTCGTTATTACAAGAAAACACATATAAGAGGAACTCTGATTGTCTATTTGTGGTTATATTATTAATTGAAAATTACTGTATTTTTTGTTTTTACAATTAGGTTAAAAATGTGATTCATCATCCATGAACCTAAACATGATTTTCCTCAATTGTCGTATTGTGTTGGTAGGTGGGGTATTAAAATATGAGGAAAACCTTTGTGTTAGTGATTTCTTCTCATGTAAACATATCAGGGGTTCAGACGATTACGACTTATGATGATGGATGTACAAGAAGGGCCAGCAAGTTGAGATGAAAGATGGGAGCTAACAACTAGCCGCAAGAAAAGATCCATTGAGAGATCAGGTTCGAGGAGGACTGTCCCTTAATTTGGATCATCACTACCAAAAAGCTAATTGGCAAAAGAGAAGTAAAATCGTCATTGTCCTCTACCTTTTTGAACGTTTGTTCAAGGTGCAATATTTTGGGTCACTTTCAACTAAAATTTTAGGAATGTTACATGCCTTTCCTGTGTAATTTCAATTTGCTCTTTTCTTTGAAAATTTGTTTTGTTCTGAAAACTGATTGATTGCCTTTCTACTCGAGAATATAAGACGATTTTGTTTTCTTAATTTCATAGGAAGCCTCCTTTGAAGTTGTATGCATTGATCTATTAAATTAAGTTGAATTCATCTTTTCGAGGGTTGTTTCCAAACTCAATCTATCTAAGCCACAGTTTTGTAGTAAGTGTTAAATATAGGGAATCGAGTATTCGAATATTATTTGTTAATGCTGTTATTCTCTTGATAACTCTTTTATCAACCATGCATGCCCAACTATTTAAGTTGCGCTTATTTTTAACTCCTCATCGGATTTTAGTTGTTCACTTGGTATAAGTAGGCTCTTTACTATAGCAATTCTTGAGCCTGTATTGGCTCTATTTAATCCTAATCTTTCAGATGGTTGTGATTTACTTCCCTAACATTTCAAAATTGGCATTTCTCTCTTTAAATCTGATATATTTTGTGTAATACAATTGTTGACGTAAAAACTATATTACATCAAATTGCAGTAATTAACTCAAAAACTAGTAGAAAATATAATAAATAACAAAAATTGCGCAAGAAGAAAAGTCTCTGCGAGATGTGTGCATGATTCTGTGCAAGAAATGTGCATGATCTTTAAAAATTAGAAGTGGAGCCGGCAAGTGTGCTGAACATTGTGCAGGAAAAGAAAGTGCTTGTTTTAGAGAAATTAAAGTAAAAGCAAGGGCGATCAAAATTGACTGTAAAACTAAATTAATTCAACATACGCTATTCAAAGATGCATAACCAGCACGACCAGCTGGGCGGTCTGCAGCTTGGCTCATAAATAGCCTGAGCCGAGCTGGTTTGTGGCCCATATTAAACTAGCCAAAGCTCTGGCTGAGCCTCAAAATTGAGGTAAGGCTCCAGCCGGGTCAGCCGCTGAGCTTATTAGGCCCTTATAGGGCGGCCTCGTATTTATGGGTTCAACAATGCTCACAGAGGAGAAATGATTTGTTCAATTTTTTAGTATTTTCTTAAGAAAATGAAAACGGCTCGGCTCAGCTCAGCGCAGCTCGGGAAAAGCTCGAGTTAAACCTCGAGTCGAGCGCAAGTTTTTTGGCTCGAGACAAAAAGCTCGAGCCAAGGCCGAACCGAGATTTTAGGCTCCTGCCCTTGTTTGCATTACTAAGTGAATTCGCTGGTATTAATCAACCTCTTCCTCATATTCTGGAGGGGGTATTTTTTACCGCTGGGGTAGAGATCGTCGCGCAGTGACGGGGATAATGGCTCAAATGCCACAGTTTGCAAATATTGGAATTATTCTGATATGTATCCATCAAAATTCAGATTGGACTTATGAACTACATTAAAATTACGATTATTAGGAATTTTGGAAAGCAGATGAAAGTTTAGATAGATGAGCTTTCTGAATGGGATATAATTTCATCGAGGATACAAAATCCATCTTATTCTGGAAATATTTTGAGTTAGAGGGAAAACAGTATGTTTTATGATGTACGACAAATTAAAGAAGGGACAATAATTTTTAATTTTTATAGTGATAATATAATTATCAGTTCATTTATCAATTGACAAGCTTACCCAACAAAGAGCAAGGATAGAGGGTATCAGTCACATCTGAAGGACAACGAAAAGATATAAAATTAATTAGAAAACATTAAAAAAAATGAAATTATTAGAATTTTGTTGGGGATTCATGTGGGGGATGGCGCTCATTTTATAACTTCACATTTGAACAAGCTATTCAGGTTTTAATTAAAAAAAATGAAAATTCTTATTCTTTGTGCACTGTGTCATGCTATTTGGTCATAATAATAATGCAATGATAATAAATTGTTGAGTATGTTGCTAAAAATAATTTAAAGTTAAAAAAGAAAAAAAGAAGAATTTTTAGAGAAAAAGTAATCTAAATTATAAAAGGAATTGTCTTGTCTTGTCTTGTCTTCAAAGTTAACGAAATCTATAAATAGAGGTGCTTTCTTCTTATTTTATGCATAAATGGTACAACTAAGTTAAGGAAAAAATTGGTGAATCTAACACCTTGAGAGTTTTCTTGTAACTCTTTGTGATTTATTCAAATGGTAGAAAATTAGGTGTGGTAAAGCTACGGGTGATTTTTTCAATGTCACTTGAGTCGGGTCAGAAAGTCTTGTGAAAAAAATAGTAGTCTAGCATCTTAGGATTTTTTGTATCCTTTACAGGTTGGGCATAGGGTAGAAATTAGTAAATGCGATAAAATTTGTTATATTTTTCTTGTACTACTTGAGGAATTGATTTGGCGAGTGAAAATTCTGAATTGTTGTAGCGACTTCAATCATATAGTGAAAAGCTTTATAGTCCGTCAAATTTGTCTTCGTTTTTTATTTTCTTGTCTCAATTAAATTCCTTGAACAACGGTCTTGAATGCGTAATCGGGGAATTTACCTTAATTCCCAATAGTGGTATCAGAGCGTCAGGTTTTGTTCGAGGTAGAGTAGAGGAAAAATATAGCATATTAAGTTGTGAGAATCAAGTTTGACTTGTGGCTAGAACAAGTCTAGAATTTCTTAATTTTGATTGGACGATTTAAAGCTTTCAAAGGAAAGCTGTACCTGTGTTCTAACAAAGTTGCTGGAGTCAGTATGAACGATAGTTATTAAGAAGATTTATATTTGAAGACTGGAAGTAGGATGTGTCTCCATCTAACCAAGAATGGTCTTGTAAATATTCTGTGAATATTTGCCGTATCTGATTTATGGCATTAGTTTAGAGAGGTGTATCCGACAAAAGGTTTTTATTTCACACGGAAAACTGGTTTAGTTCTTTGCGAATTGGTATACGTACAAAAATTCTCGATAGGCTCGTCTAGAAACTAGTGGGTATTGCAACTTGTTGGTGTTGTAGATTAGCTGACCATCTTGAGAAAACATTGTCTAGATGGAGCATGTTTGACTACTGTTCGGATTTGAATAATCTAACTCTCTTGGTGTGAGAGAAGTGGAGATATGCTATGAAGTATATGGGTACATCCTCATAGTCTATCACTAGGTGCTATGGTAACGGATGTGTGTTACTTCTAACAGTTGTATTTACACACGGGCATTGGTTGACGGTGATGCATAGTGTGTGCTTATAATAATGTCGATGGCAGATGAGCTCTTTGGAAAGCCAACAAGAGAGTTGCACTACAAATATCAGTAAGTCTATTTGGACATTGAGCCGATGAAATGATTGAATTTTATTGTTAATTCTAAGTGGTTATACTCATATGGTGGAGTATGGGACTGTTAAAGTGTGTCAAAGGCTTACCTGGTGATCTCAAGTATTGTGTACAAAACTACAAAAGGGAAGATAAAGATTTTGGCTTATTTTGGCAACGTATAGATTGTTGGGTATGTTGCTAAAAATAATCCAAAGTTGAAAAAAAAAGGAAAAGAAGAAGAATTTTTGGAGGAAAAGGAATCACAATCATAGAAGGAATTGTCTTGTCTTGTCTTCCAAATCAACGAATTTTATAAATAGAGATGTTTTCTTCTTATTTTATACAAATGATACAACTGAGTTAAAGGAAAAATTGATGAGTCTGGCACCTTGAGAGTTTTCTTGTAACTCTTTGTGATTTATTCAAAGGGTAAAAAATTAAGTGTGGTAAAACTCGGGGTGATTTTTCAGTGTCACTTCAATCAAATCAGAGAGTTTTGTGAAGAAAAATAGTACCCTAACGTCTTGGGATTTTTTGTATCCTTTGCGGGTTGGGTATAGGATAGAAATTAGTAGATACGATAAAATAGTTTTATATTTTTCTTATACTACTTGGAGACATTGGTTTAACAAATAAAAATTCTGTATGATTGTAACGACTTTAATTATATAGTTGAAAGTTTTGATCGTCTGTTAAATTTGTCTTCATTTTTTATTTTCTTATCTTAATTAAATATCTTAAACAATAATGTTATTTACGTAATTAGAGAATTTGCCTTAGTTGTCAACATGAATGACAAACTTATATGTGGCACAATTGCGTATTTGATTTTGATCCCTCCTTTTATCTTCAACCCACAACCCACATTTACATATACTATATGGTGGGGTTTGTGGTACATGTAAAATTTAGAAAAAGCTCCACTTATAGTTTTTTAATTGTTATAGTGGAGTTTTCTCTAATCTTTCTACGTGAGTTTCTCTGACTATCTGAGGTTTTTTGATTTTCATTGCAAATTATCGTTTGCATTATACATGATACTTACTATGCACTATCTATTATGCCTTTTGATTTCTTATTATTTTCTATGGATAATTATATTCGCAACACATATTTTATTTAGTACACTACATTTTAATTATACTAAGTGTCTTCATCTTTATTTATTACTACAATTATATCCCTCACTTATTTTTTTATTTTTCACAATTAATCTTTATTTATTAGCATACTTGCATTGTAAATAATGACTTAAATCTAAAACATTAAATTAGCATTGTTCAAAGTTTATACATATATTTTGCGTTTCAGTATTTGGTATTATTTGTTTTTTAGAAAATGTTAGACATAAATAAATTTTTTTGACACTTAAAGAAAAATTTTTACAATAATTTTTAGTATAGAAAAATTTATTACTAATGAAAAATTAACAATAAAAATTGCATAAAAGAAAAGTTAAGGATATAATTATATAATTAAGTAGACATTAAGGGCCATTTTAAATAATTAAGATGTCGTGCAGTAAACAAAAATCGTAATGTGCATTATGACTCTTTTTTATTTATTATTATTTTCACGGAAATTTACAAAAACATACTAAGAATGTGTTTATATTTAGCATACTATGTTTTCAAAAATTACATTCTCCATACTATTTTATTTAATAGTAAAGAAATTCAAATTTTTGTCGAAAAAAGTAAAAAAAAAAATGTAAAAAACTACTTTTAAAGAAACCAATTAACCTTATATTATATTTAAAAATTTTAATTACTAGTCTCTATTATCAAAATTAATTTTTCTTACTATTTTTTATTCTTCAATTTCTTGAATAGATAATTCTGTATAACAGATGAAGTATATTATGATCAAACAAAAAGAAAATTAAATCCCAAAATATCACATGTACTATTTTAGTTGAACTTTTACATTTACAAAATAAAACTATGTCAAGCAAATTGTGAACAAATCATGTTTTTTCCCTTTTAATAAATTTGAAACTGAAAAAATCAAATAAAAAATTTCTATATTTTTCAAGACATTATTAAATAATTGGTATTCATAATATACTATATTACTATTTAGGGTGTGATTTTTTAACTTCAACAAGAGTGTAAATTTATTTTATAAATTTCAGATGAAGAGCGTCGTGTAATCTCTTCAGTTTATTTAATAACAATTTAATAACTTTTTTATAATTAATAGGGAATAGGCATTTTTTGTTAAATTAAATAAAGTACAATGTAGAATATAAATTGTAAATACATCCATGTCTTCAGTAAATTTCCCTTGTTTTTATTCACATGTTAAATTTTAAGCACAACATTCACATAACTTGCGCAAATATGCACATAACTTGCACATAAATTGCACATTAACTTGCACTAAATCTTTCTTCCATTTTACACTTTTTTTTTACTCTCGTGTGCATAAGAGTTTTGCTATATATCTAACTCACATTTTGTACATTTTTTACTCAGTTAAGGTCCTTTTTTCTAATTTTCCACCGGTAACTCAAATTTTGAAAAATAAAATGAAAACGAAATAAGAGAGAAACTGCATATGGTTGAACCACCTAAGTCTTGCTTTAAGGTATTTGTATTCAATTCATGTTTCAACTCTCATATAGATTTCTTCATCTTGTTTTGTGTAAGTTTTATTTTGTTCTTTTTTTTTTATTTGCTTTTTTCTCTAGTTGTACAGGAATTCCTTCTTTGGCAATCACACATGATATTACATGTTGGATAATCAGGAGACTTAACATATTATGTGCATTGTAACGCAACAAAGTTAATTTAAAAAATTGCTGATCTTTTTATTTTTTGTATTGATTAGAATTTCAGTCTTGCATCTAGAAGTTGACTTTTGTGGTCTCCACCAAAAGGCATATCTTGGAAAGCAGCAATGGCATTGCCGCAACAAGATCAATTTAAGTATCCCTTGAGGTTAGGTTTATCGTATCACCCTCTATTGGGCAAAGCATATTGGACGCGCATGCATGGAGATTATCGTATCACCCTCTATTGAGCAAAGCATATTGGACGCGCATGCCCGAAGGAGAGAGGATGAGCAATTTTAACTATTCCTATTAGTTTCTTTAACTCTTCTATTTGGCTCCATTAAAAAAAAATCTTCAGTCTGACTATATATTATCCATTTGATTTTTCTTTGTTGATTAATCGGATTACATGCAAGAGTTGGTGAGAAGTTTTCACATCTGGAGTACATTCTTCAATCTGTCCCACACTTATAATTTGGATGTGTGTCACGTATGCGCGCAAACATAATAACATGTCTGTGTGTAGTTAAATTCCTAAAATAATTGATATTAATTCTGAATTCAATTAATATATGAGTGTAGAGGTCGTCTAAATTAAAATATTTCTTATTGAGCGTGATAACCGATAATTGGATCTATATAGTTTAGTTTTCAATTCAATTCAATAATAATGACTTGCGATGTATCATACTATCATTCAACTTTTCACATAGACTTGCATATGCTGTGGATTTGGGTTTATTTTTAAACATAAGAAGCTCATAACTCGCACAAACTTTGCGCATAACTTGCACTTGTTTTTGCATATGTATGGCTTACGAACGTGTAACAGGTTATGCTTCCCTTTTTTTTTTTTTCTCTTTTGAAAGAAGGTTATGCAATGTTAATTTAATTAGATGTGTTTAATTAGTAGTAATTAAAATTTAATCGTTATCATTATAATTAACTCATAATTAAAATTTAAACATCTAAGTTATACTAACAAGTTATAAACATTTTTAATGTGTTTTGAGTTGTATTTAGTAGTATTTATAGATGATTACCTCTAATCAAACCGTTAAAATTGATAATTAGCTGATAACGATTTCATTATCGTTATAATTATTTAAATATTACTGAATGAATAGTGTCATTAAATTAAAATGTAAACTTTTAAATCATACTGACAAATTATAAATAATAATTAATGTGGTTGTAAATCATATTGACTAGTATTTAAAGATAAACAACTCCAATCAAACACTTAAAATGGATAATTTACTCGTAACAATTTTGTAATCGTTATAACAATTTGAATATTATTAAGTGAATAGCGTCGTTATAGTAAAATTTGAATATCAAAGTTATACTGACAAATTATAAATATTTTTAATGTATTGTGACTTGTATTGACTAGTATTTAAAGATGAACTTATATAATCAAACACTTGAAATTAATAATTAACTGATAACGATTTCGTTATTGCTATAATTATTTAAATATTGTTGACTAAATAGCAACACTAAATTAAAATTTGAACTTTTAACGTGTACTGATAAGACAGAAGTATTTCTTAATGTGTTGTGAGTTATATTGACTAGTATTTATAAATGAACACCTCCAATCAAACACCAAAAATAGATAATTAACTCATAACGATTTCATAATCGTTATAACGATATTAAATATTATTGTCATATTGACAAGTATTTTGATATGAAAATGGCTAATCAAGTACCTAAAATGGATAATTAACTCAAAAAAATTTCCTAATCGATAAAACAATTTGAATATTATTAACAAAATAATGTCATTAAAGTAAAATTTGAATATCTAAGTTACATTGACAAATTATGAACATTTCTTAATGCATTGTGAGTGATATTGACTAGTGTTTATGACCAGTTCTAATCAAACACCTGAAATGGATAATTAATTCTTAACGATTTTGAAATCGTTATAATGATTTAAATATTATTGAGTGAATAGTGTCGTTAAATTAAAATTTAAACTTTTAAGTTATACTGACAAATTACAAATATTTCTTAATGTGTTGTGAGCATTATTGACGGGTATTTAGATATGAACTCCTCTAATCAAACGCATAAAATTAATAATTAACTTATAACGATTTCGTTATCGCTGTAACGATTTCAATATTATTGAGTAAATAGCGTCATTAAATTAAAATTTGAACTTCTAAGGGCCCGTTTGTTTTGTGTTATAACATAAATCTATTATAATTCTGTCACATCAAATCATTACTTTACACTTTTTCAACAACATTTAACTAATCACATTTCACAAAAATTCAAATTTCAAAATATATTAAAACACAATCCAATTATAACACAAACTAAACTGACCCTAAATTATATTGACAAGTTAGAAGTATTTCTTAATGTGTTGTGAGTCGTATTGACAGTATTGATTATTATTTAGAGATAAACACCTCCAATCAAACATATAAAAGCGATAATTAACTCACGTAGTTGTTATCATGATTTGCATATTATTGAATGAATATTGTCATTAAATTAAAATTTAAACTTTAAAGTTATATTAACAAATTATAATCATTTTTAACGTGTTTTGAGTAGTATTGACTAGTATTTAGAGATGCAAACATCTAATTAAACACCTAAAATAGATAATTAACTTATAACAATTTTGTAATCGTTATAACGATTTGAATAATATTAAGTGAATAGTGTCAAAAAATTAAAATTTGAATATCTAAGATATACTAACAAGTTATAAACATTTCTTAATGTGTTGTGTATGGTACGTATGGTATTGACTACTATTTATAGATGAATACCTCTAATCAAAAACCTAAAATGGATAATTAACTCATAACGATTTCGTAATCGTTGTAACGATTTGAATATTGTTGATTCAATAGGTTCTTTAATTTAAAATTTGAACTTTTAAGTTATACTGACAAATTATAAACATTTCTTCATGTGCTTTAGGTGATATTTACTAGTATTTAGAGACAACCTCAAATAAAACAGCAAAATTTGATAATTAACTGATAACGATTTCCTTATCATTATAACAATTTGAACATTACTGAGTGAATAGTGTCAATAATTAAAATTTGAAATTCTAAATTATACTGACAAGATATAAGTATTTCTTAATGTGTTATGAATCGTATTGACTACTATTTAGATATGAATATATATAATCAAACAGCTAAAATTGATAATTAACTGATAACGATTTCATTGTCGTTATAACGATTTGAATATTACTAAGTAATAATGTTATTAACTTAAAATTTGAACTTCTAATTTATACTGACAAGTTAAAATTATTTCTTAATGCGTTATGAGTCTTATTGACTAGTATTTAAAGATGAACATCTCCAATCAAACACTCAAAACTGATAATTAATTAATAATGATTTAGTAATCGTTATAATGATTTGAATATTATTGAATGAATATTGTTATTAAATTACAATTTGAACTTTTATATTATACTGACAAATTATAAATATTACTTAATATGTTGTAAGTCTTATTAAATAGTATTTTGAGATAAACATCTCTAATCAAATACTTAAAATGGATAATTCACTCGTAACAATTTCAATCGTCAGAACAATTTGAATATTATTGAGTGAATAGCGGTGTTAAAGTAAAAATTTGAACATCTAAGCTATACTAATAAATTATAAACATTTCTTAAAGATGAACGCCTCTAATCAAACACTTAAAATTAATAATTAATTGATAATAATTTCGTTATCATTATAACGATTTGAATATTATTGAGTGAATAGTATCATTGAATTAAAATTTGAAATTCCAAGTTATGCTACAAAACAGAAGTATTTATTAATGCGTTATGAATCCTATTGACGAGTACCTGGAGTTGAACACCTCCAATTGAACGTATAAAAGCGATAATTAACTCCCAACGATTTTGTAATCGTTATGACGATTTGAAAATTATTGAATGAATAATATCATTAAATTAAATTTAAGCTTTTAAGTTATAATGACAAATTATAAGTATTTTTTAACGTGTTGTGAGTAGTATTGACTTGTATTTAGAGATGAAAACGTCTAATAAAATACATAAAATTGATAATTAACTCATATTGATTTCATAATCATCATAACAACTTGATTATTATCGTGTGAATAGCGTCGTTAAACTAAAATTTGAACATCTAAGTTATACTGACAAATTATAAATATTTCTTAATATGTTTTGAGTAGTATTGATTAGTATTTAGAGATGAACACCTTTAGTCAAATAGTTAAAATGAATAATTAACTCATAACGATTTCATAATCGTAGCGATTTGAATATTACTGAGTGAACAACCTCGTTAAATTAAAATTTGATCTTTTAAGTTACATTAACAAATTATAAATATTTCTTAATGTATTGTACGTATTATTGATTAGTAATTAGAGATAGACATCTCTAAGAAATCACCTAAAATTTATAATTAACTGATAACAATTTCGTTATAACGATTTGAATATTATTGAATGAATAGTGTCATTAAGTTAAAATTTGAACTTCTAAGTTATACTAAGAAGATAAAAGTATTTATTAATGTGTTGTGAGTCATATTGACTGATATTTTGATATGAACACTTCCAATAAATACATAAAAGCGATAATTAACTCATAACAATTTTGTAATCGTTGTAAAGATTTTGGATATTATTTAATAAATAATGTCATTAAATTAAAATTTGAACTTCTAAGATATATTGACAAATTATAGACATTTCTTAGCGTGTTATGAGTGATATTGGTAATACTAGTAATGAGAGATGAAAACCTCTAATTAAACACCTAAACTAGATAATTAATTCATAATGATTTCGTAATCGTTATAACAATTTGAATATTATCGTGCGAGTAATGTCGTTAAATTAAGATTCGAACACCTAAGTTATGCTGAAAAATTATAAACATTTATTAATATGTTGTGAGTAGTATTGACTAATATTTAGCGATGAATACCACTAATCAAACACCTAAAATTTATAATTAACTGATAATGAATATTATTGAGTGAAAATTGCCATTAAATTAAAATTTATACTTCTAAGTTATACTAATAAATTTCTTAATATGTTATGAATGATATTAACTAGTATTTAGGTGTGAACATCCAATCAAACACATAAAAACGATAATTAGCTCATAACGATTTCATAATCGTTATAATGACTTAAATATTATTGAATGAATAATGTCATTAAAGTAAAATTTAAGCTTTTAAGTTATAATGGCCAATTATAAATATTTATTAACATGTTATGAGTAGTATTGACTAGTATTTAGATATGAAAACCTTGAATTAAAAATCTAAAATAGATAATTAATTCATAACGATTTCGCAATCTTTATGGCAATTTGAATATTATTGAGTGAATAGCTTCGTTAAATTAAAATTTGAACATCTAAATTATACTGATAAATTATAAAGATTTCTTAATGTTATTGTGAGTGGTATTAATTAGTATTTAGAGATGAACAAGTCTAAACAAACACCTAAAATTGATAGTTATCTGATTAAGATTATGTTATCGTTATAATAATTTAAATATTATTGAGTGAATAGTGTCATCAAATTAAAATTTGAACTTCTAAATTATACTAACAAGTCAAAAGTATTTCTTAATGTGATTTGAGTCGTATTGACTAGTATTTAGAGATAAACATCTCCAATCAAACACTTAAAAGTGACAATTGACTTATAACGGTTTCGCAATTGTTATCGTGATTTAAATATCATTAAATGAATTCTATTGTCATTAAGTTGAAATTTGAACTTCTAAATTATACTGACAAATTATAGACATTTCTTAACGTGTTGTGAGTTGTGTTGACTAATATTTAAAGATGAAACCCCATAATTAAATACCTAAAATAGATAATTAACTTATAACGATTTTGTAATCATTATAACGATTTGAATATTATTGAGTGAATAGCTTAGTTAAATTAAAATTTGAACATCTAAGTTATATTGACAAATTATAAATATTACTTAACGTGTTGTGACTGTATTGACGAGTATTTAGATATGAACACATCTAATGATCAAACACCTAAATTGATAATTAACAGATAGCGATTTGGTTATCATTCTAACGATTTGAATATTATTGAGTGAATAGTATCATTAAATTAAAATTTGAACGTCTAACTATTGTGTAAATTTTAAATACTCACAAGCGCACGAATCGATTGAAATATGAAAACGTGAGTAACGAGATCGATCACATGAGTAATTTTTGAGATTTAATAATTAAAATATAAATTAACAAAAGTAAACAAGAATGCAAAGTTTATGAATATAATTCAAAGCATAAACATTGCCAGGGTTATAGATTCTATCAATATATAGTAAATAATTCATATCTTTTATTGATTCTAATATTTGAGTAATAATAAGAATTCAATATTTTACTACGGCAAGTGATTTATCGTTGACGTCAAAATACAACTTATCTAATGTAGTTTCCCTTTCGCTTCAAATGTGCGATTCTCTAAGCAGTTCATGTAAACAACTTAATTAATCACAAGTAGTCAAATAAAATTACATGTTGAGCTTTCAAAATCAAGTATGGATAAATTTTCTAATAATCAATAATACGTGATATTAGAGATGAAAACATAATTTATCATTGATGAAAATGAAATCATGGATGTTTAGAGTACGTATTTGGAATAGTTATATAACTAACATGGTTTCGTCATTCACCTAGGTAATAATAAAAATTAAAGATACATGAGATAGAAATATAGAACCGAATAGGAGAAGTTATCTATGTTTGTTTGTCCCAAAATCGACCCTTCGGCCTCTTATTTTTCTTGCTATCCAAAATTTTTCTTTTCAATGACTATAAGAATGCTCTTTATATAGGGAAAATCCACCAACTTGCTTGTTGTAACTTCATCAAAGTTAATCCATATACATGGCTGGCTCCTGTAAAATCGATGTAAATTATAGCTATATTTTGATAATGATATTTATTGAATTTGTATTTATTACCAAAATAAAAATTGTTTCAAAATTAGTTTTCTATGCACTGGAAGAAGCCCGTGTCAATTGGAATTTTTTGCCGAGATATATCCAAAATATTAAGCACTATTTACTTGTCCAACAGCTATCAGGTAAATGTTTCAATTTGCAATTCGTGAGCAATTTTTGAGAATATTTCATCCATATTCAGACATTGATGATAAAATATAAGTGGTAGCCCTTCAACCTACTTTTCTTCTAATGGATAAAGAATCAGAGAATCTGGATAACTATATCTCGACATATGTATAAAAAACTAACAGCTATATAGGCAGCAAGTTTGACTGCCACTCTTTTCTGGTTGTCTATTGTTGGCCCTTTTTGGTCGACTTACATTCTGAATTTGGAAAGGTAATAAAAATGACAATTGTAGATATATCTTTAGCTTCATTCTCCAATTTGAATTACACCAGTCCGTTGTCTAGAACTCCCGATATGATCATAATACTGAAGGCTGCACAATAGTCAATGTCATGTCTTGATAAGAACATAAGTTGCAATTTCATGATGAATTTTGACAAATTTGTGAACCAAATTTAAATATAGTCATATAAGATGATCTTGTATATATTTAATCAATCCTTCCAATCGCACTTGAACCATCCTTATTAGACCTCTAGAACTCTAGTTATCATTATTGCTTTGACACTTGCCCACACTAACTGTAATTGTTGAACGTCCGAACTATTCTTCATCCACTTTCACCCATGAACTTTTGAATCTCGCAACACATAAAAAAATACGTCAATAAGAACCTTTTTTTCATTTATAATACTTTTCAATACGTTTATGAATACATACTTTTATTAATTGTATTTCTAAAACATGTATTCATACAAAGTGAACGTGCGCAGCATGAAAATCGATTTAACTCAATAAAATAGTTAGATTACTATCAAATAAACATTTAATGCCTTCGAAATGATATATCAAAGATGCAAAATTTGACACTAATCACTAACTTCTTAATGTGTTGTAAATCTTATTGAATTAACTCATAACGATTTTATAATCGTTATAACGATTTGAATATTATTGAATGAATATTGTTATTAAATTAAAATTTAAAATTTTAAGTTATTCTTATAAATTATACACATATTGACTAGTATTTAGAGATGAATACCTCTAATCAAACACTTAAAATAACATTTATAACGATTTGAATATTATTGAGTGAATAACATTGTTAAAATAAAATTTGAACATCTAAGTTATACTGACAAAGTATAAACATTTCTTAACGTCTTGTGACTAGTATTGATTAGTATTTAGAGAAGCACACCTCTGATCAAACACTTAAAATTGATAATTAACTGATAACGATTTCTTTATCGTTATAACGATTTGAATATTATTGGGTGAATAGTGTAATTAAATTAAAATTTGAATCTCTAAGTTATAGTGATAAGACAAAATTATTTCTGAATATGTTGTAAATCGTATTGACTAGTATTTAGATATGAGTACCTCCAATCAAACAAATAAAAGTGATAATTAACTCATAATGATTTCGTAATCATTGTAATGATTTGATTATTATTGAATGAATAATTTCATTAAATTAAAATTTGAAACCTTGAAGGCATCTCACAAGCCCTATTCTATTTAAAATTAAAATTCGGTCACACTAATAACATTTACATATTTTACGGGTACTATACAACTTTCAAAAACTCATTCTCAAAAAATCTATTTCTACTTAATTTTAAATAAAAATTTGTCAGCATAATTGAATTTCTAATAAAGATTTGGAAGTCAATTATGTTGGCAATGATGAGGTAATTCTACATGTACAAAGAAATTGTACAAAAACTTTGATATAGACATATATATGTAGCTCATGTATATAATTTGATTTTTTTAATTTATAACTTATAACTCCATATATATTCCCAAGAAAGGGGAAAATGAATTTGAACTCGAATTGGAATGTGAAGACTTCACTATATAATGTTCTAGTTTGAATGGAACCTACTGTAAAATTAAAACGATTAAAGAGATAGAGAAGCATATTTTTGCACATATTTTGCCCAAAATAACTATGTTGCTACATCTGTAATAAGAGTAATAATTTCTATATAATAATATTACTACATCGGAGACAATTTATAAATTGAGGATACTTGAAATTATATATATTTCTAAATTCCATCAAGATCCAAGTTGTGACCACTCCCCTTAATTAGTTTCAATTGCAAGAAATTTCAATTATTACCAAAATTTTCTTCTCTTTGGTTTCTAAAATTTAGCTCGATTTTTTACACTTAACAGAGGATTTGTCGTCCACGGCTAAGCTTAGATTTTCCCGGGCGATCGACCCCATGCCCCCCTTGCAATTGATTATTATGTTCAAACTATGTCATGCTTTAACTAATTATTATTAGTTCTCTTTCTCAAATCTCATTATTATTATATTATTATTCAATTCAATATAATCATTATTTCTCTCCTCAAAAGTGATACCAAAAAGTTTGATGAAAATTTTGTGCAAAAAATCATGTAAAGATTATGCGCTATGGCGCTATTCAAATTAAACAATATCCTTCATACCTTACCTGAAAACTAGTTAAAGAAAGATATTCATAATGATTAAAAAAGTATAACAATTGCCTTGATAAATAAAGTTGAATAAGCACTACGTACCATATATACATATATATATATATACACACAAACTTCTAGGCAATTAAAAATTTTATCATTTTCTTAAAACTTTACCACATATATAGAAGTTATACAGAAGCTCACCAATATGTAGTATATATTTTTTCTTTTTAATAGTGATATCCTCTTACTTCCTACTATTAGGGTATTGGACAAGATTCTACCATAGTACCGCTAGAAAGCACGTCGCCACTGCAACCTCAAATTTCTGGCTACGCCACCAGGGGAAGAGTATATATCAGATTTTTCAACTGGAAACTAATAAAAATAAGGATATGTTGTTCTTTAAAGTACAGCAAAATAGATTAAAAACAATACAATTTTAATAATTTCATAAAGCCAAAATCCAAGTGTACCCTTGTCATCAACAAAAACTAGAAAAGAAAAAAAAAATTGCGACCGCCTTGATAAAAAATTAAGAACTTTTATTGCGACCGCCTTGATCCTTCAACAAAGCTGCAGAATAGGTTTGCAAGGTTGGATAATCTGGTTCTTGTAGAGGATTCGAATGTTGCATATCTTCATCATCTGCATGGTAAAACGTAATTTTACTCAAAGCTCAATCTGAAGAAAGCTTGTAGAAATGATAATAATTAATTAAGATGCTGGGGTGGTTGAAAATTGAAATATGTACCTTGCACAGTACGGGTTCTCTTCGACGTACTTTGCCATTCTTGCCACTTGTTATAGTTGGAATTGGTACCCTTATTTTGGAGCCTGCTTGTAACTTATTAATCAGATTGATCAACACGCTTACTCACCATGTGTGTCGATCATGTGTGTGCAAGAAACGTGCGAGTTGAACATAACGGTGACAAAGAGGATATTTTGACAATCGAGAAATTTATGAAATATATGATATATATGCACGAGGACGTGCTACTCAATATATATATATATATATATATAGACACACACTTAGAATGAAAACAAAAAACGAAGAAATGATGAGTGATAATGTATTGAACTTTTAATCGAATTACCTAGGAGATTAAAAGGATTTATAGAATTAATTAAGCCACATAATAATTAATTTAGATAAAGAAAAATGATTTACCTCTTTAAATTTTGCAGTGGAGAGGACAAGTTGTCTGGTGGGTTGGTAATGTTTTTGCCCAAATCTCTGACCCTTGAGCAATAATCTCTACCCATAGCTAATATGTATGACAATGAATAGTCATCGACTTGCTCTTCACGATTTTGTTCGTCAAGAGTTCCTAAAACATTTTGAGCCTGAGTAGCGTTTTGAGAAGGGTTATGAATAGGTTCTCTTGGAAGTTGAGATTCCGAAAAGTTGTTTGTAAATTTTGAAGAACCAGGGAGGATTTGATGGATTTCATGTTGTGTATCCGGATCAAGGTCGATAATGTCGACATTTTGATTATTCTGAGGTTGATTTTCCAAAAGGAAAACCGTAGATATTCCCAAGTAAGAGGGTAGTGAATTGGGGTTAAATCGTGAAGAACTCATTGTAATTTTATCTAATTGCAGCACAAACAACCTGTGACCAAATTAATTAAATTGATTAGAAAGTTGTAAAGTTGCAGCGTATTGCAGACACATATTTTGCACATATTCTGCACATGCAAGCAAAATTTTATATGTTATCCACGCTAAATATGGAACTTCTAATTTTACCTAATAATTACAGCACAAACAAAACCTGTATATATATAAACGAATAATAAAATTGATTAGAGGTGTAGAATTGCAACATGCAGACACATATTCTGCACATGCAAGCAAACTTATATGGATATACCAGGTTGGTGTGGTTACTATTGATCTAGAATTAATGTGACGCATAAACAAATAAGATCTTATCAGATTTATTGTGTTAAATTTTGCGTCAGAGTTTATGTATATGTCTCATCTTCCTCTAGACTTTTTTCCAAAAGATGGCAATCAAAATCTGAGAGGACCCACCCCGAACAAGCCGGGAGGAAGAACAAATATTTTGTCCTGAATAATAATGACATTCATCACCAGTGGTGAAGATGACCATCCGATGTGACAGTGTGTTATTATTAAATGATATAAGTGTGATTAAATATGGAGACATGTAATTTATTAAATTGAACCTACCATCTATACCACCTAATGATGGTGATGATCACCACAAGTGATAAAATAGTACCCTAATAGTTGCCTAAGTTGGGCAGTGTAGAATGGCCATACTATCCCGTTTTACATTTTTTATTTAGTGCATTAAGTTTATAGAATTTTTTAATAGAATTTTATAAAATTAATTACATTGTTATTAATTAGATGATCATTATTATTATTATTATTATTATTATTATTATTATTACTGATGAAAAATTAAAAACAAAATTAAAAAAAATCACGAGGAGCCCTTACCACTAAGAAATGATGGTGAGTCGAAGTTTTTATCAAATACAGGGTTACCTTTAATTTGACACAGATTATATAGCCTACCATTATAACTTGTTTCCAGTCAGCTGTCTATGGCTAATGGGCATTACTTAAAACCATCTTTCAAAATTTCTTTCAATTAGAACATGTCTATTCTTTTAGTTAAATTCGTGGTGTTTCTCAAACAATATAATATGGGACACTTTAATAACTATCATCATTCAAGATTTAAAATAGCATATAAATTTAATCAATACTCAACTATATATCATTCAGATCTTTTAATCTTAACTACATATTTACGTCTTTGTCTAATATAAGGGGTAAAAGTACAAAAAAGCATTAATTATAGACCAATCCTAATGTCGGCTCTTTACTAAAGCGTCGTCTTATTTCTCTTTAATCACGTGTTCTACATGCAAGTAATAATGTTTACAAGTTAAAAAACAGTGTTATCTATTCAAAAATTGACACCTATACCGGGACCAATGAGGAGTCTAGTTATTTATATGTACGAAAATAAATAAATAAATATAATTTTAATTTTAATTCGTACTGTTATGATCACTCCTAAAATTTTTTTTATTAATGATCAAATAAATAAATAAACCATACCAATATTAATCTATGCCTTAGGAGATGAACGTTGGCTTGGTGTGCTCCAAATCCCAAATCAATCCTAAAACTACATATAAAAGAAAAGAAATCAAATATTAGTTAATAAAATAAAGAAATCATATAATGATAAGTTCTCATATATGATCAATATATCAAATTTTGATATCACTTTCTTGAATATCAACTTAATCTTAAAACAAAATATCATAAAAAGAAAAAAGAAGATTTCATAGCACGTACCCTTTTATTTTAAGATAGCCCTCTTTATGCGGTCAATGCTCACTTGTCCACGTGTTTTTGACTTTCTTTGTCTTGTACAACCTCTATATATACAAGTTTACGAAGACTTTTGAATAAATTGTATTGATTAACCACCCAGATTTTATACTAAATGTAGTTTGGTGCACTTAATTTTGTTTAGTGGGCAAGTAATTAATTTTAAATAAACTCTAATTTTAAATTAAGCCTATATATATTCTTTTAGTTATTTTAGTCACTCACTTTTTTAATGGAATTTTAAGGAATGAAATTTAAGCCACTCAATAATAGATAGTACTCCCTCCGTCCCACAAAGATATTTCCTTTTCATTTTTTTACATATATTAAAAAATGTCATTTAATATTATTGAAAATGTACAATTTAACATATATTTCTTAATATACTATTTGACTTATTTAATATTTCACTTTAGAGATCTTAGTTGTTGATAATGATTACCATGCATCATAGATAAGGACATATTAGAAAACAAAAAAATTAATTTACGAAAGAGGAATATAATTTAAGAAAGATTAAAAAAGAAAGGAGGAATATCTTTTTGGGACGGGAGTAAAAATCAATATATATGCCATTTGGATGGTTATTGTAGAATGATTATTAGGTAAGAAATTAATCCTGTTGCACAAAATTAGACGAATCATGAAATACAAATTACTACAGGTAGGATGGCATCGAGGGACATATTTAGAAAATATTTTGACACAGAATATAACGAAAAAAATTTAGTTCTATTTAAAATATCTATATACGAACAAAATTTATAAAAAAAATTTCTCGGCGTGCAAGCTATAGCCCGTGCAGCCCGTTGAATCCTTCCGTGTACACACCTCCTTCCGTGTACACACCCACGTCGAATGTGTAAAATTACAAGCATCATCATTAATTATGAACTACTCCTAATGCTGGCTCTTTATTAAACCTCATCTTATATTAACACGTGTCGTACTTACAACTAATGATATTTAGGATGCTACGATTCAAACAAATAAGTGTGCCGTCCCTTAAAAATTAACCTCTTTTTTCACTAAAACTAGGACCAATGAGGATTCTAATCATTTATAGATACGAAATGGTATATAACAACCTAATTTTAATTTGTTGTTATTACCCATAAAAAATTTTAATTTATCATAAAATATTTTTGCACGAAAATCATACCAATATCAATGAATGCCTCCGGAGATAAACGTTAATTTGTAATGCTCCCAACTGATCAATCCTCCAACCACATATAAAATAAGATAATCAATAATTTAAAAAAAATAATAATAATAAACAAGAGGAAATCACTAAATATCAACTTTTGCTATCAAATTCAACCACAGTTCAGGATATCAAATTAATCTTAAAACCATAAAGTAGAACAAAAATAGGAAGGAAAAAATCTCAAAAACACTTATACTTTTATTTTAAAATAAAATTATGTTACGCGGGCAAACGCTCACTTTTCTACGTGTTCTCAATTTCATACCTCTGTATATACAAGTTTACACAAACACATTTGAACAAATGAACATAAATTATACTATATTGATTATCCATCTAGATTTTATACTAAATGTGGTTGTGTGCACTTAATTGTGTATAGTGGCAAGTAATTAATTTTAAATAAACTCTAATTTTAAATTAAACGTATTCTTTTTAATTTATTTAGCCACTATCTTAATAGATATATATATTAAAAATATATGCCACTTTGGGTTGATTTGTGCAATTAATGACTGTTTAGGCAAGAAATTAATCACGTTGTAGAAGATTTGACCAATGATGCGATGAAAACAAATTAATACATGTACGATCGCATTTCATATTGTCATTTTAATTTATTTATTAATTCATAATTGTATTTCAAACTTGAATGATAGCCATGATAGTTAAGTATGAAGTTATAAAATCTTGTGACGTAATAAATTGCTCATTGTTACAAATATAATAACTAGCACATAATTAGCTGCTGTTATTGATAGCGCAACCAATGCATAAGTACAGTACAGGCCTTTATTGATTCACTTGCTACAAAAATAATAGGTACTGCTTAACTATGAATAGAGTAATTTTAATTTGACCAAAAAAAAGGAAAAAAAAAAACAAGAGGTGTGACAAAAAGAACAAGTGATCTATGTGTTTACGATTGATGTAAATATGATGTAATGTGTAAAAAAATAAGATTCTACTATTGTCCTTCAAGTTTGCTCAATTTATGTTCAAATAGCACAATTGCAATGAATAAAATGTCGAACCGAATTAATTTATCCAATTTTGTACAGATGGAGCTCGAGCTATAATATATTTGTATAAAAGCTTTTACTAAGTAAAATAATTGTTTTAAGAAAATGATTTTTTTTTTTTTTAAATATTTGCCCAAGTTATTAGGTTCATCATTAATTAATAAACATAAAACAGATGAGAGAACAAATCAGGTTTTAAATAACTGAAACACTATTTTACCCTGTCAAGAGTTCGCCAGTTATCAATTTACTTAACATAGATAGATCCCAAACCTCCATTTAATCCGCCACTGTTAGATCTCTTTCTTCAGTGCGAGGGTAGTGTGGGAGAGAGATGAGTAGGAGATCTGCGGCCTGCTGGAGGTGTTGCTTGGTGATATTTGCAGTAGTGTCGGCACTCTGTGTTTCCGGGCCGGCTTTGTATTGGAAATTCAAGAAGGGCCTGAAATTGAAAGGAAATTCAGCTTCTTGCCCTCCCTGCGTTTGTGACTGTCCTTCACCACAAACCCTTTTTCAGCTTGCTCCTGGTATGTGTCTTTCTGATCCAAGTTCCAATTTTGATTTGAGTACCTGGGTTCTGCTGATTAATGTGATTGTCTGATCGTGCGTTATTGGCCGTTAATTGACTGTGGAGGACATCGCGCTGATAATATCAATTCTTAATATCTTAGTTCTCTTTCCTGGTATTGTTGTTTTTAAACTCTGTTACCGGGGATGATTGATGAATATGACATCTATCTGATTCAATCGCGCTACGATAATAGTCTAGTTTAATACCTACTAAAACTTGCGAGTGGACAGTTTTTTCTTAGACTTTGTTGGAGAGTGTTCTATTTTGGCATTCAAACTATGTTGTTGTTGTTGTTGGACGCTAGACGCCAAAGTCCTGCTTAGTTTGAATACATGAGGATCACATGGACTCATGATTAAAAAGAAATACCATACATGTCATCACACTACCGTTATTTCTGTATTATCCATGATCCGGGAGGGAAACCTAGAATAGAAAGTCTTGCATCCATTCTAGGTTCGGTAGTCTTGCATTATGATAACCAAGTTAAAGAGTTCTATGGAAGAGCTACTGGTCACAATTCTTTCCCTTTCTTTCACCAAGGAGGCTAACTAGAGAGATGGCGAGTCGAGAAACAGAATAATGTGAGCTATATTTTAACATTCTCTTTTGCTAGTAGGATTCAACGGATTGTGGGCTGTTAGGTTATTTATTTTAATGAATCGTGCCACATGACTACAACAATTGTGAAGTCACAAGATGCTGAGCTTCTGATGACCTTATTGGTTAGATTAAGAGAGCAAGGACTTACATGGTTGGAAAGTTGCTATATATACTTAAAAGAGCTTTGATCGACCATAAAAATGCAATCTTAGCAACAGGTTGGGTTAAATTGAAAGAGGTTCTCATTGTGGCATAAAAAGATCTGGTGGACATTTCAGTACGTGTAGAGCTAGGCCGAATATGAGAAAGGTGCTTGCTCACGGTTATTCGCAGATCTGGAGTTATATAGAGCGTAAAATGATCCATGTAGTAGATCCCGAGTTTCTAGGAGTAAGACTTGCCTTGTTACTGTTATCATGCACTCTTATTTTTTACCCTCTATATATTGTAACCCAACTCGTTCTCTTTCGTGGATATTGGCTAAAGTCCGAAGCCCAGCATGTTCTTCCTTGTTCTATTTTAATCAGCTATGGAGCTGAATTTGCCAACAAAAGGGACTTACCTAGTGCTTAACATAACACAGTTAAAATAAAAGAAGAGAGAGAGATGAAAGGGAGATAGAAACATAAGAGGAATTACAGAGAGAGAACCAGACAATTAGAGAGGGGAAATATGTTTATTCTGTCATCAAAGTCTATATTGCAATTCGTAAGCTCCCTTTTTTAGGCATCAGCTCATACCAAGTATATACTAACTATATGAATCTACATGTAAATACTAAATATATATCTTTAAATACAACCCTAATAACTTTTTCCTAAAATATGAACTTAGACGTGGATGTTTTACATTCCTGCGTCACTGCCTCTTTCATTTGACTTGATGAGCATAAGAAAGTTGGTTCTCTGAATAGTAGTGGGCCCACTCTTAGCAACACACTGTTTTTGGTACCAAAGCTTAGTTTGATAGAATTATTGAAGGAGTCGGTCTATTTATGTTTGCAGTTTTCGCATGTTCATTAACAACATAATTTCTTTTGCAATGATGAGACCTGTGACTAAAAATTGAGATATTTTTTGGGTGCAAGAAACTGAATTCTAGAAAGCCGTTATATGGCATCATATGAAAGAGGGTGGATGTAAGGGAAGGTGGAAAGGAGGGAAGGAAAAGGTAAAAGAGGGGCCAAGTTTGGGGCCCCCCCCCTTTGGGTTCTTTCCCCGCAGATTGCCCAAGATTTGAGTTTTTAGCCCCTCCGATTATTTAGCATGGTGGGGGAAAACCCAAGTCTGGGGTTTTCCCACCACTAATAGTAGAGAAAGGGAATCTAGTTGCTTAGCTATTTTGCTGTGAGAGCCATTTGAGGGAGAGAGTCTGCTTAGTTAGTCTCTTAGCAAATTTGTGTAGAATTCCGAGGACGGAGGGAGGTTCAATTAGAAAGCTTAGCTTCACTGAGAAAGTTTTCAGCATCTCTCTTGCAGATTCCTTTTACCAGAGAGTGTTAATTATAAAGTGCAATAATAGTATTAATTTCATCTTCTTGTGACTGCGGCAAATTACTAACACATTCCAATTTGTTCTAATTTTGCAGGTTTGGCTAATCTTTCTGTTACAGGTAAGAATCTCGTGCGCGTATGTGTTCATTTGCATAAATAAACTAAATGCTGTCTGTTCTTGGTAATCTATGAAATTTTTTAGGATAGTAAATCTTATCACATTTTCCCCATTTGATACGAAGTGGTGTAGTTGTAGAACAAGGAATTTTCCTCTCGTAGTGCCTTCTGGGGTTCAAGATTCTCATAATGTCACTGGAACGGTTCTTTAGATTAAACTTAAGTGTACTACAAGTAAATAAACTTTAAAATGAGTGATTCTTTATATGGTAAAAATTACAAGTATGTTCAAGATTCTCAAAATGTCACTGGAATGGTTCGTTAGACTAACCTTAAGTGTATGATAAGTAAATAAACTTTAAAATGAGTGATTCTTTATATGGTAAAAATTACAAGTAGGTGGTAAGCTGCTTTGTTTTGACAAGAGGATAATACAGAATCTGTTGCCAGTAATAATTTCATTCCTTCAAATCTAATTCAAGTCCATGATATTTAACGGCCCTGATGTTTTATGCATTGTGACAACTGTTTTCATATGAAATCACTTTCAACTTGTCATTGCTGTAGATTGCGGAAAAGATGATCCTGATCTCAAGGACGAAATGGAAAAGCAGTTCGTAGACTTACTATCGGAAGAGCTGAAACTGCAAGAAACTGTTGGTGAAGAGCATTCCCATCATATGAATGTCACCTTAGGGGAGGCACGAAGATTGGCTTCCCAGTATCAGAGGGAAGCCGAAAAATGCAATGCTGCTACTGAAACTTGTGAGGGAGCCAGAGAAAGAGCCCAGGCTTTGCTGACCAAGGAAGAGAAGCTAACTTCATTGTGGGAACGAAGAGCTCGACAACTTGGTTGGGTAGGAGAATAAATTAAATACGTACGACTATACTTTGGATGCCCTATATATATATCTTTAAGTTCTAATCACTTGAAATTATTCAGCAACTTGCACTACAATTTAAAAGTGTCTCTCCCAATATAAATGTAAATGTATGCATCATATCGCGTATTTTCGCTTGAATTTGATGGATCATCGTCACCTACTTTCATATTGATTTGGTTAATATCAAATGTAACTTGTCGCCGTTAAGAAGGGTCCGATTTCTTTGTTGTATTAAGTGCTGTGATTCGAAATGAGGGAGGGGTGGTTTTTTGGGCTGAGGTGCAGCAAATGGAGGGAGGACATATTGAGGTAAAGGCGGCTGAGGCAAGGGCACTTAAATTGGGATTAAAGATTGCCCAAGATGGAGGCTTCAACGTTGGCTTTGTTGGATCCGATTGCCTCCAAGTGGTTTCAAGCCTCCTGGAATGACAATGGATGCCGTTCGTGCAAATACATTCCGTGTGAAAGGAATGTAGTTGTTCACTCCATTGTCAGTTTTGCTTTTTTCAATTCATGTTCTTTCTATTTTTGTAATTGTATGCCAATTTGACTTGACCATTGTGTTTGATTATAAATGAAATGATTGATCCTTTCCCTTTCCAAAAAAAAGAAAAAAAAAAATCTAACTTAGAAGTTTTCTAGTTATTCTCACTTTGTGAACAACAAAAATAACAACATATATGTAATTTAGTTCTTGCGTGAAGTGGTGACAGTGTTACCACGCGTGGCGCAATAAGTTCACGTTCAGTATCAACTACACTAAATGACAAGAATCCCCAGCTTGTTCCTTAGAACATCAGTCAACAAGTTTACAAGGTACTGTATTATTATGTAAAACTGACATTTGATGTCTGATTCGATGTCCACACAATGTCAACGAGTTGGTGATTAATTTGCAATTCGATTTGCAATGAACCAATTTTTGGGGCGTGGATTTATTTCAAATTTGGAGTTAAAGAAAATGAAAAGGAAAGGAAAGGAAAAGAAAAGATGGTTCTAAGAGCACATCCAACTATCCTTCAAATTTGAGAGATTCCTCCAAATTTGAGGAATGATTTGCTCTAGCGGTCCCTCCTCTTCCTACCCCAAATATGGAGGGATACTATTCACCTCCCTCATATTTGGGAAAGGTTAATGATTACAAAAAAGCCACTATTATTTACAAAAAGGTCAGCACTTTAATTAAAACAATGCTATTTCCAAATTAATTTCAATTTTTAACACTTAATTATTCCAATTTTGAGTTCCAAATTTTTTGTGTTTTTATTAATACCATTTATTTATTTTTTGTAATTCAAATATTATATAATTTTAATTTTTATTAAATATCATTATTGTAATTTAATTATTAACCTTAACTAATTATAATTATTATATAAATTAAGTATAGTTTTAACGTAATAAAAATATCATTCATATTCTTATTCTTATGCAATTAAAATAAGGGTTAATTACACCTAGCGTCTCCAACATTTCAGCTTTTTATCGATTACGTCTCTAACATTTAGTTTTCCGTTTTTAGGTCTCTAACCTTTAGTGAAATCTCATTTTTCGTCTTTGGAGATGGAAAACGTCAATTTCTTCCTTTAATGACAGGGATATTTTAGGTAAAACGAAAAAAATAAATATTTTAACATATTTTAATTAAAAAATTTTAAAAAAAAAAGAAAAGAAAAATGGTGGAAGAGGACTTCCCTTCCCCCACCCCAAAACCAAGCTGGAAATGGCAGCCGGAATAGCTACCATTCTGACAGGAAAGGCGGGGACTTCCCCTTTTTTGCTGCCAGAAATGGCACTCCCTCCCCTCCACACCTTTTGCTGCCGGATTGGCAACCAGAAATGACTACCATTCTGGCAGCAAAGAAGGGGGGGCGCTCTCCCTCCAAGCTGCCGGAAATGACTATCATTCTGGCAGCTTGGTTTTTTTTTGGGGGGGTCCCTTCCCACCATTTTTCTTTTCCCGTTTTTTTTAAAAATTTTTTAATTAAAATATATTAAAATATTTATTTTTTTCGTTTGACCTAAAATACCCTTATCATTAACAGAAGAAATTGACGTTTTCCGTCTTCAGGGACGAAAAATGAGATTTCACTTAAGGTTAGAGACGTAAAAAAAGAAAAGTAAATGTTAAAGACGTAAAAATGGAAAATTAAAGGCTATGGACGTAATCGATAAAAAGTTAAAAAATTGAGGACGTTAGGTATAATTAACCCTTACAATAAATAGAATATAAAAAGAAAATATATTCCCCCCAAATATTGGGAAACCATTGGTCCCCTATATTTGAAGGGGTTTCCCCTAAGTACCCCTATATTTAGAGGAAACTCCTTGGAGATGCTCTAATGACATAACACGTAAATGACTCACAATGAAATATAATAATTTCATTTTTTGTATTGTCCAATTCTAGTAATTTATTATTATTATTTTTTTTTTTTTTTTGGCCCAAAAAACTTACCAAACATGTCATGATAGCCCGTCTACCGCAAGCATTTGCCAAATGTAAAATCATATACAAAATAGAAACATGCGTCAGTTTCTGCGTAAATGCAAAAAATGCTTGTATGTATGCTAAGAAAAAGATGATTATCATCAAGTGGCAGCATCGTCCATAAGAATTTTCAATTTTTTGATTACACTGGTTTATGTAACTAAATTTTAACAGGTTCTCACATAAAAGGGTAAAAAAATATTAATTAACAGTAATAATTACCCAAGATGGAGCATAGATAATGAATCCTAAATCTAACACAAATATTGCATCTTTTGTTTCCATTGGCAATGGTCATATCCTACGCAATTGTCAAAGTTCCTAGTATACAAGTACACAAAATCTCCAATGGTAACTCATAACTCGAGTTTTTGTATATGGACGATGCCTGCTCAGGGATATAAATTCTTTTCATTCTCGACCAAGAAAATTGTCAAGCCAACAGGTTCTGGATCAGAAGAGATGACTCCTAACTTCCTTTCATTACACAATTACGATAAAACATTGACCAGCCAATTGTAAGTCGATTTCTTGGAAGCAATCACTGACCAGTACCTTTTATGCGTTGCGGCATTGGGGCGTGAAGCAGCAGCTAGCAATCCATGAGGCAGCATTTGAAGGGGACCTATCTTTTTGAAAATCTGAGGCACTTGTTGTGTTTGGAATCCGTTATGCTTGGGGCTGAACTAAGTTGTCCCGTGTTTCGTTTTGAAAATGACTGCTTTTCCATTGCACTTACAAATTTGCGCAAGTGCTTAATGTACTCGGGGAAGGTTTCAAGATTACAGTGTCCTCCACCTTTAACCCATAATGGATCATATTTCTCTTTTGAAAGTTCCCACAATCTCTTACCGTGGGACCAGTCTACAATATCATCTTTTGTGCCCTGTAAATATTGAACCCACGGAGATGAGGGGAAAAAACAGAAAAGCAAACCAACTTGTGAAGCAATCCAACTGTCTCTAACAATTTTTAGACAAGAGAAAAAGTAAAGCTTGGAGTGGCAACATAACCTATTAGTAGAAACGTCGACATTCTGTTTATCAGGAACACTGAACTGTAATGTCTCAAAAATCTGTCATAGATTGGTGTTTCTTTGTCTAAAGAGTAAAGACTACAGTTATTCTATTGGTTGACATTTTCTAATGGTCTAAGATATCTAAGAAGACTTAAGATTGTCAGTTTCAAAGAATTGTAATCAATTAGTCAACTACATGGGGCAATAGCAATCAAGTAGATTCCTCCTAGCCAAACCAGGGAAATTCTTTTAATCTTATTCCTAATTAAAACTCTTTTTCTTTTCTCAACTTCTTTGGAACCATTTCCTTCACTGATTTCTAAATTTGATTCCATTTCTAAACTTGACAAAGCATTGATATTCTCTTTCAAAACTCAATCCCACAAAATCTAACTTTGCTAATCACATTAGAATTCTGTACAGTCCCACCTTTCCCTTAAATTTGGGAAAAAAGATGATTCTGGAAAGCCTTAGACCTTAAAGTCTTTAGCAGGCAGCAGCCATCATATTTCCAATCAGGAGATAACAAAGTAGAAACATGTGTGATTGGTTCTCAACGTCAAATAGTAAACCAATGGACTACATATGGAAATGAAACAGAGAAAACTTTAAAGCTTTTCAGTATGAAAGTGAGAAATGCTATTGCAGCACAGAGAAAAATGGATGTCCTTGAACTGGATTTGGAGAGTGAATAAAGCGAAAGGTCATACTTACATGTATAACTAGAATAGGACAATTTACATGCCGTATTTTGTCTATATTCTGCAAAGAATGGACAGAGACTTTGTCAATCACCATATACCTAAAGAAAAATAGAATTACAAGACAAAATGGGGGGGGGGGGGGGAGGTGATGCTCTTGAGAAACTCACTTTAAAAATGTCAAACCAGAATGTCAGCTTGACATTGTACAGAACTCGTATTCCTGAAAGAATGGCACTGTGAAGAACAACAGCTCTCAACCTTGGTAAATGAGAAGCCAAATGTAGAGTTGGACCACTCCCAACAGATTGGCCATACAAAATAACATCCTCTTGCTTGATTCCATATTCATTCTTCAAACAGTTATAGACAGCCTCTATGTCATGGTATGTGTTGAACTCGGACGGCTGTCAAGTGAAAAGAATGCACCGAGCGTGAGAGATATTAATTAATGATAGCATATAATTGGCTTCTTATAGCATGAATATTGTCCTGGATAAATGAACCTCATGGACAGTTTACTTATAATTTGTCCTTTTCTTATTTAAAACACCCTCTTTTCTCTTGCATATCCAGATTCCAGTGTCAAAATAAACTCCAATCAAAATCTTACCTTACCACTAGATGCTCCATATCCTGAATAGTCATAACTGCAACAAGGGGAAAATAATTATATTGCTAGAGATAATAACCCAAACTAGAAGTTTTGAAATTCCGTAGCTTTTCACCGTTCATAAATTGCAGAAGATGTGAAAATAAATTCTCGAATATGAAACACTTATCCAGCAAGAGCCCAAACAAGCAAAAGTCAGAAAAGTCTAAAAAATGCTCTTCCATTGTTTAGGCAGCTGGAATGAGGTTCAAGAATTTTAAATGCCAATTTCAAGGCCTCAATACTCCCAAATTGCTCGTTCAATAATTCTAAATAAACAAAGTCAGGAAGAACCTAATAACTAACTGAAGCCAAAGGGACAAGAGACACCAGCAGAATAATAGCACAAATCACAACCTTAACTCCAAGTACAAATGAGTTAACTTGAGACTACTTCTCAAGCCAAAATTTTGATTGTCCTTGTACATGTTTGCTCATATACTTAACATGTGAGCAAGGGAAGAAACACATACACCAGAGCGGGCCAGGAGGGCACTGTCCCTTTTGACATCCCTGCTCAATAAAGAAATTACTGCAAACCACAATCTTTAAGTGCACATATGTTTAATACCACCCAACCCAAATACCAAACAAAACCCACAAACAGGTGAACATTACAAAAGACTCCCAACATGCTCAAGCATTGCAACAACAAACAGAGACGTGAACAACAAATGCAAACCTGCAATTTTGTTCATATAAATCGACGCAGATACCCATCCATTATATATATATATATGATGATCTGACATGAAGCAATGGAAAAATATACAAACCTCATGATATTGACACGGAGGTGGGCCCTGAGCTCAATAAACAGGTCCTGCATCTGCCCCAAATCAGCGGCGTTTCCATGGGAGTACAGGATGGTGAACCTCCCCGTCGGGTGCTTCCAGAACGTAGCCACAACCTTATTCCCGCCTTTCGTGGGGAGCAAATGTACGTCCACGTTTTTATCCGCCGTCAAACCACTCATCACCAGCCGCCCATCCAATTCATCAGAGTACACGTCGTACGTGGGTGGGTCCGGCGGGAAAAAAGCAAATTTTGCCGCCACACTTGACGTCACATTTCCCATTTATCGCCAACCCTTATAAACAAAAATCACCTCTTCACCTCACAGTCCAAAATTCCCAGGGGTCAGGCCATGAAATCTCCTACAGCACGGAATTTTGTTCCCAGGAAATGAACATAATGTCATCAAAGAAATGGGCTTCCCCTTTACCGAATGCTCTTTGGATTTTTTGGGTATTCTCCGGTTGTGCCTGTGTTGTTAACGGAGAGGTGGGAGGATCCGATCTAAACGGAGGAGGAAGATTGGGGAATTCCAAGCAGCATAAAGAGAGAAACTGTAACACATTGTTTTTGATGTATGGCGTAATGGACCTTATTGTTATGGACACCCATTATTGATGGTAGGTTAAATGTCGAACTTGCCCTTGATATTTTATTAAGTTGTTTCGTTTTGCCTCTCTCTAATTAAAGAACTCCCGTGGCAAGAGTTCATTAACTGAGGATAGAAAGGTGAAAAACCTCTAGTTAATGAAAGCGAAGATCGAAAGATTCACATTGCAATCTCACAAAATATTAATATTTCATGACGTAAGATATTTTGAATCTTTTGAAAAAGAGTAATGCTATTTAGTACCACTGGTACTTGGCACCATATTAAGGTGGCATTGAGTGATAAGTCAAATCAAATGAGCCTTTTATTTATGCATTTAATTTTACTTATTATTCAATGCTACATTAGTTGCCACGTATACTGGTGTTAAGCACCACTGGTGCTACATAGCATTATTCTTTGAAGAAAGATTCTAGTTTGACAAAAGAGGTACAAAAAGGGGGATAAAATTGCATGTAGGTTATATGATAAGTGTTGATATAAAAGTGATGTGATGTGTTGAAAAATAAAATTATGCTATGTGTCAATTTTGTTAAATTTTTTGTATGTGTTTTTGTTCATATAGCATAACTCTAAAATGAACCATATAGACTTTAACGTGAAATTCCATTCGATTTTTCTATAATGTCTAATATGTTATATAGCAGGCTTTCATTGGACACCATAGGAGAGGAGTCCACTATGGTGTCTAATGAAAGTCTGTCACATAACTCATTGAACACCATATATAGTGTCCAATGAATACCAAAGAACGTGTCTTGTGATCCCAACCCTTAATCAAGTCATGGACAAAATTTAGCAATTAATGATGGTGAAAAAGACTTTGCTTACCAATAATGTATATTAGAAAAGTCCCAGAAAGAGTTCAATACTGTATTTGTCTCGTTTAATTGGGTATACATCCACATGCTGTAAATCGAGTAATCAAGATTATAATTATTAAACTGTTAATTGAAAAAATTGTCATTTGCTACTAATATCAGTTTTGATCTGGAGGCACTGGGTGTAGATGACGGTTTCTCTTTTACTAATTTGATATCGGCTCATTGGCTCATATGTGGACTTTTGTTCATGTGAATAAAATTAATAAGTGTATATACTCTCTAAATCAAAACATCTACTAATATGCATTATATTAAACATATGGGCACCAACAATATATCAATATCATTATCCATGTAATTAGTTGATACGGGCTATCTTCGTCGTAGAGATACAGAGGTGGTCTCCGAATCATTTACCTGCACAATCCACCGGATTTACAGTTGAAAGATCAACAAAAAGACAGATTTGCCCATGGTAGAGCGAAATGGATAGAGCAGGGTAAAGTGTATGAAAGAAGGATCTTGGCATAATGATGGACGGCTAAGATTCGGTCAGAGGCTGCTAATGGATCTATACAGAAAGAGAATTGCAGGTTAGTGTGTCAGAGGTTGTCAGTGTCAGACATTCCTACTTTGTTCCCTCTTTACCTGTTGATGAAAATTCTAGCATATTTCACATTAATTAAGAATTCATATATACGTAGAGTTTCATTTTCAGCAATAAATTAAAGAAAAATTTTCTAGCACCAAATGTATTATATATGATATTATATGGCACATGTGACGTGCATTGAGGTTTGTTATATACATACCATATGTGTTATATAGTGCTATACTATATAGCACTTATAGTGTTATAATATTACTCATAAATTATATCTGTGTATTAATGTGCTTGTTTGATTTTCATTATAAAAATCAAATTATTATAAGAAATTATTAAAACGAGTGATGGATATTTAATTAAAATTTGAAATTTCTGATGATCCTGTAATAATTGAGTAATTACCAAATCATTGGTAAATGAAATTATAATGGAAAGAATAATTGAAATAAAACAAACTCTCCAATAGGGTGCAGTGATATTTTTGAGTTACCATAATTTCATCTGTTATCAATCTCTTTGACATATTTGGAGAGTTAGACTGAAAGAAAATAGAGGACGGTTAAATTATTCTAAATAAATTGACCATCGAATGATGGCTTATTTATATGAAATCCTGCATCACATAAGGTTTACTGAAGTGTATAAACAATAGGAGTAGTAAAATACTACTTATTTATATGAATCTTGCATCAAGTATATAAACAAGAGTAGTAGCGAAAAATTATCAAGACTCATGTGGTCTCATGACATTTTAGTTGGTTTCCTAAATTCTTGATTAACAGTTTAATTCTCTTTCTCCACAATCCATTTGTAATATTAAAAAAAAAAAAAGTAGAGAAAAATGTTATAATAAGTGTTAATTTTGACGGATTGAGTTCCTATTACGTAGCATTTCCAATATCCCCAGATGTTGGAATAGTCATGCAACCACTAACCTAGACATTGTTCATTGAGCTTCATGAGTCTTATTGAAGTTTAAATGCGCAGTTTTGGAGGCCCAAGATTATCGTGGGGGGGGGGGGGGGGGGGGGGGGGGGGGGGGGGGGGGGGGGGGGGGGGGGGGGGGGGGGGGGGGGGGGGGGGGGGGGG